>CM075861.1:68183060-68488060 GCA_037975125.1 Latrodectus hesperus
TATCACTTACTTTTGCCTTTACAGAATTTTTTGAACGACAAAAATTCACAAATGAAGAGGATATCAATCAAGCACTGTTTCCACATTTCAACATGAGAAAATGAAGCATTTTTCAAAAATGGGGTATACAAATTGTCCTCATGCTGCAAGAAGCTATTAACAATAAGGGTATTTATATTATTTATTAAAATTTATTGGCGTTACGAAAAATTTGTGTTTTGTTTAATTTAAAAAATGGACAGAAATTTCCGGTAGATATAATCAGATAACAGTGATTCATAATTTAGTATTGAATTTTATGTATATATATATATATATATATATATATATATATATATATATATATATATATATATATATATATATATATATATATATATATATATATATATATATATATATATATATATATAAAACTTATCCTAGACTCAGATTAAACTTAATGTATTTTCTTTGCTTATAATAGCTATCTAAGTAAATTTACTAAGAATAACAATTATAAAATTCAAAGAAAAGTGTTGTTTCAAGTTTATAGTCTGGAAAAGTAAGTTTTTTCACTTAAACTGAAAAAATTATTTTTCACTTTAAGTGAAAAAAATTTTATTTTTCACAATTATTTTCCTCCTCATGCTTGACTGATTGATTTGTGGAGTTAAATGACACAAGGTCTGATTAAGGATAAACTGTGCTAGAGTTTGGTTTCAGTATACTTTTACTTGAGTTTTTTTATCCTCTTTATTTTTATTCGAATGGTTTGTTTTTGCAGCTACTGCACAGAGTAACATGCAATGATAAAAAAAAACTATTTGAAGCTCTAATTAATTTTTTCGTCATTCACGGTTTATTTTCAGTCACGGTCATGATCAAGCTGATTTCATTTTCCATTCTACTGATGAATGATTTCACTAACAATGTCAAATTGTATTTTTAAAAAATCTAAATCCTCTAAATCTAAGCTATTACCATTTAAGGCTTTAGTTTAACAAAATTTATACAATTCAATGTAATTTTAAATTATATTTTAGCAGGGACTACAAAATATACTTTACTAATAGACATCTTGATTCAATAATATGAAAGATAATAAATTAGATAATAATGGTAAACTAAAATTCGGATAGTTATTTTTAGTGAGCATTTAGGATAACTGAAGTCTTGCTTTTTTTTGATAAAAGTTTCATAACATATATATAACTGAAATACATCCAATAAAATTATTTATTAAATATTTGAAATACATCCAATAAAATTATTTATTAAAGACCACCAATGTGTATTATAACTCAGTAGTAAAAAAGACAATTAATTAGTTGATAATGATATCAAATTTTAAATTAAAATAATGATAATTATATTTAATGGATGAGCATTTACGATAGCTGAAGTCTTGCTGTTTCTAGTTTTCAAGTAACAAAATGTTTTGAAAACTATATATTTCTGACAAGGTGAAACCATAATTATTTGATCCTTTGTAACTTTCATGATAAAAAAATCATGATCTTAACTAAACCATCATCACAGTATAAAGTATGATGATCATAGTCATATAGTTTAAAAGATTGTTGTTGTTGTTGCTTATGACACCTGGACAAACCAAGCTCGCTATGCCGTTGGCTATGCGAATTTAAGTCAATAGAGAGCGTCTTTCGTTTTGGATCAGAGCACCACGAAGGTGAAAGTACGACTTTGCTCTATTAAGGTGCCTCGTCATTTTGAACCACGGTCAAGTGACGAGGCCACACCTGAGCTGGCACCCTCCTCTCCCCATCCACGCCACACCAGCGGAAGGACTTTGGACGTCACAGATGAACGTGGACACGTCCCCAACCCACGGAGCTCCAGCAACCCAGTGAAGGAGAGTACACCGTGGTCACCCTCCCAACCACTGCCCGCGGCAAATGATACTTCACTTTGCTGAGCTTACGGGAAGCGGCGTGAAGCTACTGGGCCACTGGAGCTCTGTTTAAAAGATATTAGAATAGATAATAATGATTGAGTTGAACAATGAAATGCTGAAAATTTAATTTAGCAATCATATAGGATAATCGGATACTTGCTGTTTTAGTTTGAAAGTTAGAAAAATGTTTATAAACTATTCGATTCTAGCTGGCAAAGTTATTATTAATAATCTTATGAAACAATTACGATAAATCATGTAATATTATGATATAACCTTACGTAAGAATTAGTTTATGTAATAATTAGGATAAATCAGGATCATAAATAAATCTTGGTTTATTTATCAATGCCAACATTTTTTAGGCACAAAAATGATCGATACAATAAAGAAAAAATCGTCTGACATCAATATCGAATGACATGGAGTGGTTGGTGTAGGAGGAAGTCCGACTGACCTCATTCTTTTTCTAAAATTTTATAAAAAAAGAAAAAAAAGCTGTTTGCGTTTTGACGTTCCAATAGTGCGAGTGGATCATTAACTCTCGGTTCGATTACCTCATCCCATCAGGTGGCACATTTTAAGAATTTTGTTTTGCTTTTATTTTTAAAAGAATTCCGCTATTGATTGATAGGCGATACTCTCGCACGCAGACGAATATAGCCTCGATATGCAAATAATGTGCGTTTGGGTACACGAAATTGATGAGCCGTGAACTACTAACACGCGGCACACTTCGGGTTCGACTCGGCTTTCCCGTGATCCCCTTTCACCTCGGAGTCACGCTGTGAAACATGAAATTTTTTGGCGCAAAAAATAGCTTTTGAAAATATCTAATTGCGATGCTTATGAAATCAAAAGAGATTCGAAATGGATTTAATAAGCAGTGTAATATGAGAACTATAATGAAAATTTTATGTATACATAACTACGTGTTGCACAAACTTTTAACCCACTTAATATTACTTTTCTTTAGTTTGGTATTAATTAAGTAATACGCGAAGGCATGCGCCTAAATACAAGGCAACATTTTCTTAAAAATTAATTTCAATTTTAATTTATCTTGTTTGTAGATAATGTATGATGGAAAATATAAAATCAGCAAGATATTTAATCGTATATAGCATACTTTATGCTTTATTTTAATAACGTCGGGCGTTTGGGTGACTAACCCTTCACTACCACTTGGCCGGAAACTGCTACCCATTAGTCGTTACCCAGGTGGGCCTCTGTGAACCAAGTCACGAAGGTGAGTAGTATTACCCACACTATACCACCAAAAACCCATTTACAGGGTGGGGTGGCCACATTCATACCTCATCTCAGAAGAAAGGACAAAGAAACACCGAGAGAAAGTGATATCCATGCCTGAACTGGGATTCCAACCCGGAACCCACAGCTCAGGAGTCAGGACGCTAACCACTCAGCCAACGATTGACAAAGAATCAAATTCCGATGGTGATGCTCGAACGCACACCCCCGTCATGACTCACGAGTACTGTCGCATACTTTATTTGAAATAGGTTATTTTCAGGAAAATTTTAGTGAAACTTTAACAAAATGGCTAACACTCTACAGAAAAAGTTGATGTATCAATTTTAATTTAATTTGACATAAGGTTTACATGAAATGTTCTTTGAAATGAGGCAAAATTATTCAGCGATTAAAAAAGTATGGTTAAAAAAACGTGGTAATATAGATATTTTGCGAAATTTTTCTGAACATTTTCTTTAAAAATAGCTATAAATGAAACAATTATTCATGTATGTTCCAACTTTTGTTTCATTTCATAGATAATAACACTTAAAACATATGGGCCGAGTTTTACACAAATAGATTCATTATTACTTGAGATATCGTGTTAATGAAAGGAGAAGATTTGGAGATTTTCTGAAATACAAAATTTTTAGAACAACCTTTGAAGTGATAGTTTCACTTGTGTTAGCAAGACGATGTTAACAGAGCTTTCCGAAATCGTAAGCCAAGTGATGGTCTCTTATTTATTGCTATTTATCTACACATTATGAATATAAATTTTAATTAAATGGCATAATTTTAACAATTTTTAATTTTAAATGCGATTTCATGTTTCACTTTTAAAATGACGGAACGTTTTTTTTTTTTTTTTTTTTTTAAAAATTCCTTTAACTTAATTTTTATTTGGCACACAAGAAACAAAAAACTGTTTTGGAAACTGAGAAATTCTGAGTACTTGATTCACAAATAAAAAAAACTTTTGACAAAGTGTAGTTCAAAATGAATTTTTCAACGAAGGCATAACATCTTAAATTAAAAACATCATGATTCAAGAATATAAATTATGGTAAATTATACAATAATGAAGATAATAAAAATGAAATGCTAATAATTCTATTTAATTATAATAAGGATAGTTGAATTTTGTTTGTTTTATTCGTTAACAGTCGGAAAACGCGTTGAAATGCATTCATTTGATTTTGTTTTTGACAAAGTATTTTATTTATAAATCGCAATATCAAAACGCAATAGTAATGAAAGATAATGAAATAAATAATAACGATAATGAAGCACAAAATGCTAGTTTATCAAATAAAGATTTCAGCCCTTAAACTGATAATTCAGAATATATTAAAGTAAAATGCTAAAGTTAAATGCAAAATAAGATAAATTAAGGATTTAAGATATCTGAAATTTTTGGTCTTTTTAATTTGAATGTTAAAAATATTTTGAATTACTTTCACTTGACACAAGATAAAGAAATTAAGTTATATACACCCCAGTCTTTTGTATTAATTAAGAAATATAGTATTAAGTAAATTTAAATTTTTTAAAAAGTACGTTTCATATTAAATATTTTTTTGTAATTTGTGTCTTTAATATGAAATGCTATGCAATTTAATTTAATAAGCATAGGCAATCTAAAATATTCAAAAAAAATTTTTATCTAAAGAATTTACCTAAAATGACTATGCAATAGTTTCACAGTAAATAAAATAAATAAGGGTGACTTACTGTGATAAAGTAATTTTTCTAGAGTGGAATTTTAATTCTTTAATTTCCATTAAAGATGGGAAAATTTTAATTTTAATCGCTGAGAATAAACGCTTTAACAGTATTGAAACCTATGAACTTTAAATTATATATTTTCTTATATATTATCAACATAATGTTTTAACACAAACTTAGAGATTGTAATTAAATCAAAGAGATTATAGCAAAAATTCACATAGATTAATCACAAAAAGAAAAAATGGCACAGATACCGTATGATCCAGGATGCCAAATTCTGAGTTTGGTGATTTTTTGGCAGATTTTCTTATGTATCTAACAACCTGGTTTTTATTATGTCAGATATTGAGACCCATAAAAATTATGCAGAAAATTCTATTTTAGCAATCCCAGTATTTAGGTCAACTTGGCAACATTTCTTTATCGCCGGAAAAATTCAGAATTTGGAATTCTGGATTATACGGCATCTGTGCCGAAAAATTTTTATATTTCAAAGCTAGGATAATATTTATCTCGAAGGTTCTGATTATAACCCAAATAAATTTCATTGAAAATAAAACAAAGAAATTGCATTCAAAAAAAGATTTTGTTTTACTTAAGATTACAAACCGAAAACTTAATATTAAATATTTGATATTTATGTAAGCAAACTGAAAATATCATTTATGTGACTTTTTTTATTAGCACTTCAAATTTATGAATCAAATATTGCTCAAGATAGAAGAGTAGGAATACTTCCCTTTGACGTCATATCTTTTCTTTTGATATTTAAAACAGCCATTCATAATAGTTTAAAACGCTACATAAATAACAGATTAAAATTAGATTAAAGTTACACAAAAATACAATTACTTCTACTTTTATTAAATTAAATATAATAAAAAGCAGGTTTATTTCAAGATTTTGTTTCATGCTTAGGAAAATTTCGTTGGTATAGCTTAAAATACCGAAATTAAGATAAATGCTTTTGGAATTTTATCGAAAAAACTAAATTGAAAATATTAATTAAATTTAACTCCATTTGCATAAACTTATTTTTACAATATTTCATCAAAAAATGTGCAAATGGAAAAAATCTGCTCAATTTTTAAGAGAAAAAATTATAATCAGTTGTTAATAAGTACAGTTGAAAACACATAATGAAATTACTTTTCTTCCGAAAATTTAGTTATTTGTTTTCAAAATTGTTTTAAATAAATTCCACTTTTTATTAATACGTTTATAAAATTAAGTTTATTATAAAGATATAATTAAAATACAAAAGCGAGCAAATTATTATATACAGGAATATACAATAGTTATTAAAAACAATTCAGAAATTATTTATTAATTATTAACTACGTTATTATTTTTAATTACTATATACTTTACGATTCTCAAACTTAGCTAAATTTAATTCAGCATAATTATTTTTTTCACACCGTTCCAACTCTATAATTGTAATTTTTCAATATTAATTATCAATATGCACGAGTAAAAATGGATGTTATCATTTGAAAATTTCAAAATTCCTTCACTATAGCTGTAACCGTCAGCTCTGCGTTTTTAAAACCATTAAGCATGGTACCTTAAAACAAATATATCTGAAATTTTTTATTTGAGATAACTTATATCATAACTGAAAGAAATTCCTAAAAATTTTGTGTTTAATTTGTATCTTATTCTTATATAAACAGTTACAGAGAAAACGTAATCATAATTCTGAAGCTGACATGAACTAATCATAAAAAATGTAAACCATGAGTTAATGAAATTACTTGCGTGCAGTCATTGAATTGCATTATTTCGCGAGAATTTATTTTTCGCAGTTGTAGTCAACGAGATACAACAAAAGTGTTTTAAGATGTCATATAAAATTAGACGCAATTTAAAATCATCTCTTGAAATTAATCATCCATATAAACTTAAATATCTGTAAAAACATCCAAACACGATCAATCTTTATGGGATATATAAGCTTCAAGAAATTGTTTATTTCTTTAAATCTTAATACCAGATGCAAATGCCAAATGAGCCAGCTCTGTAGTCTATTGCATCAGAATGGATTCTAATATATGATGAGTTTCGATTTTCATGTGAATCATTTAGAATTTTGTGACATGAGAAACTACGATGTGATAAGATTTTGGCTGAATTGTTTAATATCACGCCAAATATGCACCAGGTACTAGGATTTTACCAATTAATTTTTTTACACAGTTGTTGCAAAAGTGAGAACTAATTTACCAAAAATTGGTAACAGCGCTAAAGTAGATTTTTTAATACTTTAATCACAAAAAATTAAGTAGTCTGTTAATATTTTAAAAGCTTTGAAAATTACGCTAATGGCGTTGAAAGAACAAGATAATTTAATTGTTTCATCGTGACAGAAACCCCCAAAAAAACAAAGTTTAAACACATCGATATTGCGAGGTGATAGACTTAAAGAAAAATAGCGCCAATTATGCAGCTCAGTTCATTAGCTTATTACAAAAAATAACGAACAATTGAATGACGAAAAAAATTTTTTACGCATTACGCGTCAAGGGGCTGTGAGTTCGAAGAATAAAGCCTCTTACGTTTGGCGGTGAACAAAGGTGGTTCACCCAGATTTACGGCAACAGGAACAACAGATTTCGGGAGAGTAAAAAATCTCCTTTTTTATCTGCTACCTTCTACTTTTCAAATGGTGTTGTTACCGAACTGTTAGTTCTTTCTAGGTTGTTGTCTCTCAAGGTCACGTAAGACAAGCTGACGGGATAAAAAAATAAAGGACAAAAAAGTAAATCTTATTCAGATGGGTACTTCACTTTCCTTTATTTGAGAAGTGAGGGTACTCAGCTTAATAGCATTTTTATATAGATTGAATACTTGAGTTTATATTCACTGGGCACGTTTAATATTATGAAGGGATTGTTAATAAATAATTGGGTTTTTAATAATTTTCTTATTCCTGAGAAATGCTTTGGTAGTTTTAATGTTAGATTTGGTATGACTATTTAGATTCGTTTTCGACTGTAGGTAGTGCTTACTGAAATAGCTAAACACGTCCAACCACCATGTAATATTTTTATCAATGTTCATGTAACGAGATCGATATTTCCGTTGGCATGCAGTATGCCATTGGACTTTACACATCTATGAACGTGCATGGATTCTCTTTAAATAAAGATTTTTTGATTGAACCATGTATCGAACCTGTTACATCCCTCTCTAAAAATAAAATAATAAACATAAAAGCTGTCGTTGGTATACTTTTTACGCTATTTTAGAGTTATATAAAAAGTGGGGTGATAAAGGTTTACAATCCGATACCCCTCGATTCTTCGGAGATTTTTTGACGCTAAGATAGGCGCCAACATGTGAATAACAATATCGCCAATACACAAAAGTATACAAAGATAGGGTTTCCCGGATAACCTGAAATTGAATTTTATCACCAATGATATGGAGCCAAATTTTTCGTCAACCCCATTCAGATACCCGATTTTACACCGATCTCCCAAAGCTATTAACTATAATCCACATTTCATTTTAAGAAAAGCTCAAGGACATAGAATGTTTTAATGATTTGAATTCTTTTGTCGCAAAGAAGACAAACTGTCAATACTTACACCAGTTTTATAATCATCAAATCTTGAAATATCGCCAACACGGCGTTTTAGCATGGTTTGTCAATCTACAGAAGTTTGTTGTGCAGTTACTATAGGTGTGTAGGTTTGGAGAAAATATCCTCCCCCTTCAGATCAATTTCAAAATTGAGGGAGTGGAACCTCTGGTGGTGCCATCTATCGGAGGATTTGAAGAGCAAAGTCGTACTTTCACCTCCGTGGTGTGCTGATTAAACGGAAGACGCGCCCTACTGACTTTATTTCGCATAGCCAAGGCATAGCGAGCTTGACTTTTCCAAGTTTCATTAGTAACAACACAATACAACACAGAAGTGTATCCCAAACTTTTTGACCCATAGACTCCTTTTCATAGTCAAGATTTGGCTACGGATTTGATTTTGTCCACTTGAGAAAGGGTTCAACATCCAGTTATAAACATCCAACTGAAGAATGTCTTCAACTCTGGCTTAGGTTTGCATGAAAAGCCATTAGGTGTTGACTATAAGCAAGCAAATCTTACTTTCTATTTTGAAATTTTTACAAGATTGAAAACTGACAGCATTTATTTCTTCCTTCTTCCACTTATCCAGAATAATTTTTCCAACAAAGGCAGATATTATGCTCCTATTTTTGATTAAATTTAATTGGACACTTGTAGTTTCAAATTAGTCCATTTAATTTTGGAAATAAATCGGTCATATATAGGCTAAATCATTTTTTAAGTTAATTTTTTTGTGTCGCAAAACATTTCATTTTTTTATAGGAATTCCTACACAGAATCAACAACCCCATAAAATCGATTTAAATGTGCACTTTTAGAAAATTAACGTGTTTCTCAGTGAAGTAGCAAGCGTTAATAGTCTTCATCATTTTCCAAGGTTGAGAAAATAATCTATCGTTGAAGGGCTTACTTTCGATTTTATTAACTGTTCTGATGACAGAATCTAGTGATCCATGCAAACATTAACGATGATTTTTTGCGACTAAATGATCTCCATTAATGACACAATGTCCTCTGAATATTCCTTCGGTACAATTTATTTTAAGTATACCAGAAAGCTTCAGTATCTTTCAATCATTGCCAAACCGCCATCAGTAGCAGCAGAAATGATATTGGTCAAGGGTATAGTTTTTACATTGAAAATTCGTTTCACTTCAACTAGAAACGTTTTATTTTTCATATAGGCATCCAAACATTTAGCAAATAAAAATTTTAAGAAATATATTTTATAAGTCTTACATAAACTGAAGGTAAAATTCTGTTTCCTCGTATAGAGATTCACCAATATATGTAGAGAAGTTAGATATTTTCAAGTACTCACATAAACCATTTCCTGCTCACTGAGCCATTTCGTCCAATCCTTCTTTGTACTGTATTATTACTCAGAAAATTTCTTTTTGAAATGTCGAAGGTTGGTTTGTGTACTATCTTCTTTTAAAGCTGGTAAAATAAGTGCTTCACCAATAGCGTACAGCTTTTTGGATTTTGCAATCCATAAAGAAATGTTATAAGAGTCCATCGTCATCTCCGCTTCGTTTTTGTCCCTATGATTTTCTGCCGTGATGGCGTTGTCAAATATTTTTCTTTGACTGTTTGAGAACACATTAAATCTTTATCTTTTTTGTCCCTATGATTTTTTACTGAATGTCCCTTAAGCTTGAACTGTTCCATTGAATTGTTTAACAAAGTTTTATTACATAAAATATGTGTATAGGTAAAGTTCTATTTTTTCTTGTTGAAATAAAGTCATACTTCATATATTCAACACTGTATTGTTGACACTTTTTCCCGCTGTTCCGATTGTAGAAATCAAACTTACAACCCACCAAATCCCAAAACGCTATCCCTTCTCCTGAAATCAAGACTGAATCCATTCGAATAATAATATTAAATCTAATTACAAAGCTATCAAATACTTGTTTCTGTATGCTCTATTGCAACTAAATTCAATAGTAAAAATTACAAAATAAGCATGCCGCCCACCCTGTCAAGTGGTCAGAGTGCCTGACTGTGGATAGGGTGGTCCTGGGTTCGAATTCCAGTTCGGGCATAGATGTACTCTCTCTATCTGTCTATTCTGTCTTTGACCTTTCTGTGTATGAATGTGTTGTAAATAGTTGCCTACCCTATAAACGGGTCCTTATGGCATGTGTGTACTGAGGAAGTCGGAATCCCCACCAAAATATGGTTCAGTTGGAAAAGTGGAGTAGCGCACCCCATAATGCCAGCCTAGCTGGCCCACGACAACAACAACAAAATAAGCATGAAATGAAGATTTTGACAAAATATGCTTTGACATAGCAAAATAGACAGCTTAATGTTGTTGTAAGGCAAACACATATTAATAACCACCGTGTTAATTGCCTTCAGAGTAACTTTTCATAGAAAGTAGACCGTATTCACGTGTCACAAGGGAGAAAACCCGGAAGCTCTCAACAAACGTGCTTTCAGAAGGTAGAAATGCAACACGCATCTTCCATTGTGCAACAACAGTAGGACTCGAATTGAAGACCTTTCGTTTTAAAAAGAGTTGTACTCTCTGTAGCCAAAGAGAGCCCAAGAAAAATAAAGCTTAGTTTCTATTATTTAAAAACTAATTACGATAGATATTGAAATTATTTTCACTTCTGATTTTCACAAAAACGTGGCTCTGTAATTTTTGCCAATATTTCAAAAAAAAAAAAAATCAGAACCTAATTTAAAGTTAAATGCAAAGTTTATATAACTAATAGCCTAACTCGAATTGAAAAATTTTTTTATATAAGACACAACCAATTTTTTTTACTAAACTAAATTGCAAATATAAATATTAAAAATGTATGAAACCAAAGTTTCGAGCAACTATAATTAAGAACTCTGTACTGTATTTTTTTTAATTGATCACCGTAATTATTGATACTATTAGCTACACATTTTGTAACTCTTTTTTCTTACAGTTTTTTTGTATTAATTAATAATTTGACAAAAAAATATGTCGAATTCTAATTAAAATTAAATTTAAATTTGTACTTTAAATAATTGTTAATCTTATTCGGTCTAAATATTTATTTCATCTATAATATAGCAATCTTTCTTACTAGATTAAATTGTAAAAGTGTATTTCAAGAATCACATCTTTTCTTCTCTATCGTTACCATTAAACTATTTTGACCCAAGAACTGTTATCATTAAAATGCTCAATCTCATTAAAATAAAAAAAACTATAAATTACAAAACGTTTCGTTCAATTTAATGTTACCAAAACAAGAACAATTTAATTACACAAAAAAGTATCATTTCCTAACAGTCAAAAGAAAATACATTCATACATTATTTCCACAAAATAAATAAAAAGAAAACTAACAGCGCAAACGTAATTTATAACCCAATATCTCATTCCAAAAAAATGACAGGCTCGATTAATAGATAAAAAAAACACAAAAAATTAATTTTAGTTATTACTTTGATTTTTCGATAGAAATCATTTTGAAGACCATTTACCCGTAAAAACAGTTAAGAGGATAAAGAAAAAACAGCTCTACCTTAGCAAACGGAGAAATCTTATCCAAATAACGATAGAAAGATATCTTATTTTTTTTATTGCTTCAACAAATTATTTTCACAGTAGCAGAAGCAAAAAATAATCATATCTATGGGGAAAAAAAGATAATTAGGAGTATCTTCTTAAGTCCTGATCATTAGTATTCCAGAAACGTCTGCTGCATCCCTACGTGAAAGGCATTACAATATTTTATCTGGCCTTAACACCTCGGTGAATACTGCAGAGGGAAAATTATTGCGCGGAGAGGGAAAAAATGTTGCATAATGTTTACTATTGACTTTTACTTTCATTGTTATTCCTGTTTATGAATATTTAATATCGAGTTCTTCGAAACACATGTTCGTCGTTGTCGTTCTTTCAAGAATAAATATCGCCCACTCTTTTCTTCCAACCCCCCCAGTTCCATCAGTGCGTGTTTTGGGGCATTTAAGATTCGTTATCTGTTTATTGGAAATTTTTTCTTCGTTACTTGAAATTAGTTATCTAGGTGAAAATGAATAGTTAAAGGTTTGCGTGTTTAAGGAGGATTAAGGGGATAGTGAGTAGAAATATTGTTCGAGAGTCCTTAGAATTCCTTTGGAAGGGAAAAATGTTGTACATTTTTGAAATTCAAGGATGAACTTTAATAAAAATTAATTAATTTGCTTAGAATATTATAAAGGGCCGTGGTAACTTAGTGGTTATAGGATATCGGCCTTCCATCTGGAAGGGTGGGGTTCGATTCCCAATGCCGCCAAAGACCCACCGAGTACATGCGATATACGTGCACGTTAAATCTGTGGAATCGAAAATCCTGTGGTCGGTCGTTGAGCAGTTACCATGGGTGCAATGGTTCTGGAGAAATTTACTCCTCCTTCAGATCAATGCCAAAATTGAGGGAGTGGATTTTCTGGTGCTGCCATCTATCGGAGGATTTGAAGAGCAAAAGTCGTACTTTCATTTTCATGATGCTCTGATTAAACGAAAGACGCTCCCAATTGACTTAAATTCGCATAGCCAAGGCATAGCGAGCTTGACTTGTCCAAGTTTCATTAGTAACAACAGCAGTATATTATAAATATTACTAGGGATAGAATAAGTAAAAGTGGTCGTACAGTGAGAGTTTATTACATAATATATCGTATTTGTAAAGGGGCATAAAAATGATATTCCGTTGTGTTATTCAGTTACAGTAAAACTCCACTTATCCGAATCAAATGGAACTGGAACCCATTCAGTTAATCGAAAATTCGAATAATTGGATTTTCGAAAAATAGGTCGATTTTATTTAATTACTGTATGTTGAAAATGGGAGAACAAAAATACATATTTTTACAGAAAAAGAATGTTTAATCATTTAAATTAAAATATTCGGACAAACCCATACTTACTAAAGCAATTGGCACTAGAGATAATTGACAAGATTCCTATCGGAGCAGCCAGGGTTTATACTGATGGAAGCAAATTGGAGACCAATGGAACTGGCAGCGGAGTATGTATTGAACTCCCCAACCATTCCATCAAGCTTGAAAAAAGAACTGTTGACCACACGTCCCTCTTCAGAACGGAACTTATCGCCATCATGAGTGGACTTTCTTTGTTAGATAACAATACACAAAATGATTTCTGGAGATATGGATCCTTATAGTCAGTCGATCCTCGATCCAGCACCTTTTCAATTGGCAATCCATCGGCGACAGTACTAGTAAAAGTATTCTACTCCTGTTGAAAAGCATTTCAGTTCAACACCCAATCCACCTCCAGTGGGTCCCCTCGCATGTTGGTCTGCCTGGGAATGAAGGAGCCGACGACCTGGCAAAGTAATCCTTTGAACCCGGAAGATCGCATGGCACTAACACCATCAGAGATCTCTTCCATTACTAAATAACTTACTTCTAAAACCTGGGCTGACCCTCCTGCTCACCCTTGGTACTTCCAAAGACATCCTGGAGCCGCCACAGCATTTAAGGGCTCTAGAGTACATCAGACGACACTGTCTCGACTTTCTACTGGCCACTTGAAGTGTATGATTTTTGAGGACGGTGAAAGAAAATATTCATCATGCCCCAAGTGCGACACTGCTCCGTTTTGCCCGCAACACATCTTGAAGTGCTTGGGGTTTTCTCGTGAAGAGGCTGTGAAAAGTCCACATTTGCTTTTGGACTTTTTTGCTATCTATGATCTCATGGATCTGGTCTAGTTCCACTAGACCAGATGGGGATTAGTCCCACCACCACCACAACACTTTTACATGCTAAGGTGTTGTACATTAATACAATATGTGTGTACAGTGCTGTAAATTAAAGTCAATTGTTTGCTGAATATGTCGGTCAGAGTAAGCTGTTTCACTGCTTTCATAAACATTTCGGGCAGCCAATTCCTGCATCCGCTTGACAGTGAAACTTTAACTGTAGTCACACTCGGCGTGTTGCTCCATTTACTTCAAAGCAGTTGCGAAGCCAGTAAATGCTTCACTATCTGATGTTCTCAGGCTTGTTTCAATATGGAGATTAAAGTTGTTTTCTTAATCAACACATTAAATAAATTGACTATCATTTACAATGTGAAATCTAGGGTCTCACTCATAATCTACTTTCCTATACCTTCAGCACTAACTTCTGAACATCCAGAAATTTTTAAAAGAATGCTCCTGAATGCCTCAAGTAACACGTGTCATTCACATTTTATCCCTTCTTTTACCTTCCCTTTACTTGAGCTCTTCCGTTTTTATCATTTTCCTTCCCTACTTAAGCCTAATTTATTTTTCTGAAATTCTGAAAATTATTTGAATAAACTTATTTTGGATAATTGGAGTTCTACTGTACTTAAAACCGTTTCATGTGATATAAATAAAAGCAAGATAATAGTTTAAAGGCAAATTCAAATTTAAAATATCACTGTCTTAAGCTCTAAAATTTAATACTACATTAACATTTAAAGATTTTTGCAGTGTAGGGTGGATAATGTTGAAGTTTAAAACGACGTTGAGGCTTCTAAATACTCACCGTCAACTTTCCATTGAGAATATTTAGGCTGATTCACTGATCAAATCTGAGGAAATATGGAAACATCCCACGCAAGCACACCGACAGATGCGCATGCAAGAATCAGATGCCATGTGTCCATCTTCCGTTGTTTAGCAGTGGATAGTATCTTTCATACTGTAAAAAGTAGTTCTATCATTAGACCGCAAGGTCATGCTATAAGGCTTCAGGTTTACCAGAATATGAACTGTGTTTCCTCACAAGGATGTATCTAAGGAGCTTATTCGCTGTCATTTTATTAACGAATTCAAAGTGGGCTTATCAGATGCAGCATCATGTAGTCGAATATGTCAAGTGCTTGGGGACAGTGCTGTGAAGGCAAGGCATTGGTTTCACTAATTCAGGTTGGGAGATTTTTCCGTCAGTGATAAAGCTGATATCTGCTAGAGAATAATCGTCAAGTGGTTTCCTAAGAGTTGCTACTAACGGGTTAAAAGAGCTTGTACTCACAGCAGTAGGAACGTGTTCAACAGTAAAAATCAGCACTGGGGGGTTATTCGCAAGGCTTGCACTGCTCATGGCCGATAATGTGAGGCCTCATGTCACGAATATCATACAGCGACATGGTTGAAATACAGTTTTATAATAATTACAAAAATAACTTATGTTAAAAAATAACATATCTTAAAGGAGACTGAATATTAATTTATAATTATATATATATATATATATATATATATATATATATATATATATATATATATATATATATATATATATATATATATATATATATCCCTCACATCATTCATTCCCTCACATCGTCGTTCTCTTTTTCCTTCTCCTCTGCATGTCCGGCGGCAAGCATGTGAGTGAATAAAAAGACGTGATGACGAAAAAGACGCGAATGGATATTAAACTTGTTTTGAATTATTACTAACTAACTAAGATGTTAAATCGTGATTTAATAATGTAAATAATGTATATAGTTTTTGTCTTATTCTGTCCAAAACCATAATTAAATCATTTAAATGTTAACTGTGTAATTATTATTTCCATAATAAAGTAAGAACCCACATATATATATATATATATATATATATATATATATATATATATATATATATATATATATATATATATATATATATATATATATATATATATACTGTCTTTGACTTCTGTCTTTGACCTTTCTTTGTATGAATGGGTTGTAAATGATTGCCTACCCTTCAAATGCATATTTGTATTTAACAATATCGGGTAATTTATAAACTCAATATATAATTTTCCTTCTCTCCAGTTATTGTTTTCCTCTACACTACCAGGAATTTTCCTCAAAATCTTCCGTCCAAATACTGCAACAGCATTTTTCTCCAACTCAGTCATAGTCCAGGTCTCAGAAGCATATGTCTAGAGTCACAAGAGTTTTGTGAATTAAAAACTTTTAATTTCTAGAAATAAACTTTGGTTTATAGAATCTTCTTAGGCAGAAAAAGCCCTGTTTGTCAAAAACAGCTCAGTTCATTTTTTTATTTCAGATCATATTCATTTGTCACTTGTAATAAATTGCCACCCACCCTGCCTAGTGATCAAAGTGCCTGACTGCGGATAGGAAGGTCCTAGGTTCGAATATCAGTTCGGGCATGGATGTACTTTCTCTCTCCCTGTTTATTCTCTCTTTGACCTTTCTTTGTATGAATGGGTTGTAAATGATTGCCTACCCTATAAACAGGTTCTTATGGCATGTGTGTACTGAGGAAGTCGGAATCCACACCAAAAAATGGTTCATTTGGAGAAATGGAGCAGCGCACCCCATAATGCCAGCCTATCTGGCATAAGACGACAACAACTTGTAATAAATTAACTTAAATAAGTGAAACGCACTTTACTATTTCAAATTTATGTAAACCAATTTCAAGTTAAAAGGCTTTTTAGTCTGTTCCCAAAGAAGATCATGAATTTTATCTCATCTTCGTTAATAACAAAGCATGTTCGTCTTGAAACCACCTCAAATCCATTGAAAGCTTCTTTTAAAAATAGAGCATATATATATTAATATCCTCTGCATGTGTAAAAAGTGGTATTCATCTGCATTATGTATTTTGTGTTGTTGTTGTTGTTGCTTATCCTCCATGTCTGACGGAGTCAGACTAGATCCACGAGTTCGTTGACTGTAAGGAAGTCGAAGACTAAAAGAGGATTGCTAAAGAGATCCTCCCTAGAGAGACCCATGCAATCCAAAAGATGCTCAGGAGAAGCCTGATGATTTTGGCACTTGGTGCAGGTGACGAAAGTTTTCCTGCCCTCGTTGAAAGTGAGGCACTTAATATGACCGCTAGCAAGTCTTGAGAGAACAGTCCGGGTACGTCTGTCACACGATTTTGTAAAACTATCAATTGTGTGTGTGTGTGCGACACACTGATATGTTTCTAATAAAAATAAGATGTTTAATGTATAAATGATGTAAAATGGGCTTAAAATTTTTATATTTTGGGTAAAATGCTTTTTATAAGAAAACCATTTGTGCAAATTTTTCAGGGGTTCCAGTAATTATTTAATAAAAAATTTTAGTCTGTGAAATACTGACGGCTTTGCAAATCACTCTCACACACAAAAATCATTAGACTTCACGTCATGGAACTTATGAGTCTTCAACATGAAATTCAAAAAAATACAGTGTTCTGATCAAATTAAAGTCATTCTCAAATGAAATAAAAAATAATGTAGTTTTTTTATAAAATTCTACGACATAAAAAAGAGCTGATGTGGTAAAAATTAATCATACCATAAAAATGCAAGCTAATGATAAATTTCAAAAAAGAAAATTCTTGGTATATTTTTTAAAGTAGATGCATAGAAGAAATTCTTGTCCCTCTACATAATAAATAAATAGGAATGTATTAATAATCAGATTTTTATAGAATATCTAAACATTTATTTAATGCTTTGAGTTTTAAGGCATACATACACGCCGAGCACAGTTAAATAGTTAGCGCTCTGACTTTCAATTCCAAAATTCGTGGGTTCGAATACCCCCTAGAAAATAAGTGTTAGTAGTGGTTCAGAATCCATTCAAAACCGTAGGTTCCGATTTAATGAGCTTTTGTGCAAAAATGATCGTAGAGCCAAAAACCAGGCAAAGAAACAAATATTGTGTACTTTTCATAGATATTGTGTACAATACTTACTCATTAATTGAAAGAAAAATATTCATTTATATATTCAGAAACACCAATATTTGAACAGTAAATTAATTGTGAATTCTTGCAGAATACAATAGACTCACCATGATTTGGTGATAGGTTTATTTGATTGACGCTCTAAACTTAATTTTTGCAAAAAACAAAAAGGTTTACAGTGATGCACTGTGGCATAGTGGTAGAGCGCCCCGCTCCAAAACCAAAGGTCTGAAGCTCGATCCTCGGGATGGGCATGGTCTAATCAGGCGCTTATTCCTGTGGGGTGATAAAAAATGTACAAAGCATGCTTGGGAACTAAAAAATGGAGGTCTCACGTTAGGGTAACCACTTAACCGGAATATATGCTTCGCCCTCAATCAGGGAAACAGATGTCGACACTATAGGCCCTGGCAACATATGGACTGCGATGCCCACATGTTGAGTTTTAAAGGCTTATGACTAATTATTGGACTAAGACTAAAAGTTTAAAGTGGACTCCAAACTACTAGTAACAACCACACCAGAGGTGGAAACGAAGATATGAACTTTTACACCGAAGTCCAGAGAGCTTAATAGTTCCACTGTCAACTCGGTGGTTGAGCGTTATGAAGCACTTTTCGAAGAGAAAGTTCACGGTTTGAATCTCGGTCATTGTTGATCAAAAAGATCAGGCTCCCTACATGTAGTTTGTCGGGTGTATCTTGGAAGTAATGTTTTTCCTATTATGAACACTAACATGCCTTACAAAACCCACTTTGACGGCCACAAACAGTTGAACAGAAGGCAAGAGCGCTAATGATGGCTAGTGGATATTATAGGTATTACAACAGCATCCGACTTTTAAACTATCCGCTATAAATTCTTAAATACTATTCAAGAAAACTTTCTCGTCTAGAAATTATTTTCTTTGACTTAATTTCATTTTTGTATAAAGAGTAAACTGCAACCACACACACACATACTATAAAATATCGATTTTAGGTTTTCTAACTTTTCATTTAATACTTAATATAATAGTATCTGGTATGTGTCTGAGTGTAAGAGAGAGAGGGAGGGAGAAAATATGGAAATATATGAATCATTTAATTTATTTCTCATTTCCAAAATTTACTAAAATGACTAATATTCCATGAAATACCACAAATGTTAATAATGTATATTATTCGTTCTCTTCGTTTGCGATAGTTTCATTAATCACTGTCAGTAAATTATGACCCGTATGTAAGTTTTCTACTGCTGTGCTCTTTATGAATCAAAATAGGAGTTTCGGCAAGCCTCAGAAATACCTTCTGGGCACCGAATATTTATGAATAAGCAATAGTTATTCTTTTTCCTACCGTAAAAGTAAGCGTTGTTTACAGTGTTTCTCTCCGCTAATTGAGATTCCTTGTACTGGCGTCGTATCAAGTTTCAAAACTGCTCCTCTCAGATTTCGGTTCGCATCACTGCGCACCCACCACAAGATTTTTTTACGGCTTCTTTTTTATGGTTACTTAATACTGTTTACCTTATGCTTAAAAATATCACTGGAGAATTTCTTAAAAGAATCAATCAAATAACGTTATTCTTGTTTCTTTATAATAAAAAAAACAAATTTAAATAAAAAAACAATTTTAAGAAATTCAACAAATTTTTTGAGTTCAAGTTTTACGAGTCTGCTTTTTATTATTTAAACAATATTAACAAAGAACATATTTTATGTTGGCGTGAGCAAGGCAATAGTCTTAAGATTCAAAAGAAATGGTTTACAAATATTGCAATTATTAATTTAAAATTCAAGTAATGAATGAAATTTTTATTAAAATTTAAACTGTCGTTGCCGATTTAAACTAACCATAAAGAGGGTGTTTCGTCATTTCTTTCTCATTTTTTTTTTTTGCTATTCTATTATCTATGTGTTAATGGGTTTAATCAATCGCAAACGGCTTCTCAAACCGATGTTTGAGGTCTTAATATAAGAAATCGTTTTATTAACAAAATGAACCTGGACGCTATTCTCAAAGATTCGATGGTGAACTTCGCCTTGTTTGCTGCCGCTCGAAGAATGCGATTTGAAGGCAGGCAGCAAGTTCCTCAAGTCGGAATTACAACGCCATCTCAACACGATGTGACCTGAATGAAACGTTACATGACGTCATGGAAATTTTAAACCAGTAAGGAAAAACAACCAATTGATGGTATAAAAAAATAATAGGCGAAAAGAAACTGTGATCTCTTCCACTCATTGGATTCATCAACGTAAAATCATTTAATTTCTTATAATGCCAATTTTAACACAAGATTAATATTATTACTCAAATCAATAGTTTATGGCTATCTGGTGATTTTTCTCTTGTATATAAATATGACTATAATTTTGGGAAGAAATAATTGAATATTAATAATTTTTCAAAATAATACTCGTATAAATACACAAAACTGTAAAAAAGAACAATGTTATTTTTCATTCCTTCTAATAATCGATATTACATCGTTTCAATTTTTAACTCAAGTTTTTAAGAAGATTGATTACCACTCAAATAATAAGTTTATGATTATTTAATGGTGTTTCACTATTATTTAACAATATGAATATAATTTTGCAAGAAAGTCAATCGAATGTTAAGAATATTTCAAAATATTGAAGATACTTTGTGAAATTATGAAAAAGAACAAAAAATGTTTTTCACTCATTCTAATCATCAATATCGAATTGTTTGCATTTTTTAACGCAAATATTTAAGAACATTATTTTTTTATATTAAAACAAATAATTTATGTTTACTCACTAATATTTAACATTTAAAAATTTGTTTAGAATTCCGCAAGAGATTTCACTGGAAGTAAAACTTTTGCAAAATATTAAAAATACAAAATCACAAAAAATAGGTACTTTCTTACTATTTAAACAATCAGTAACGAATGATTTAATTTTCTAATTCAAATTTTAAAACGATTAGTTTGTTAACATGCAACTAAATAGTTTATTTAAAATGCAACGATAATCTAAATTAGAGTAGTGTCAATAAGGGAAAATATCAATTGCTTATAATTTAAATTACAATCACTTTTGATTCATTTATAACAAAACTCTAGTTACTTAACTCCTAGCAATCAATTCTTTATTCCCAGTTATCATATATATTAAAACTACAAGTTTAACAATTCAATTTTCACAAGAACCAACTATTTAATTAAAATAAAAGGGGTATATTTTTAGCAATCATTTACTTAAGTATAACAAATTATCTAACTTCAGTAACCAGTTATTTATTTTATAAAAATTCTTTAATTTAAAATTGCACTTTTTTACTCAGAATTTATCTGACAAATTATAAATAAAAATGTGCGATATAAATTATAAATAAGAAAGTGTGTATTAATTAAATTTATAACTACTCATCGAATAACCAATTATTAAATTAATAGCAATTAAATTTTCAATTCAGAATACCAAATTATTTATTTTCAGTAGCCAATAAATTTATTTAGGGTGTGCAATTAAATACTGAGTTAAAAATAACCAATATGTCTAAATTTAAAGTATATTAATTCATTCAACCACACAATATAACTAAAAATTATTTTTCAAATACTTTCAAAAGAATTAAAGAAATATCCTTTTAACAGATACAGTCACTTTTGCAATAAACTTTGAAACTAATTTTTTAATTTTAAAATAAAAAAACAACAATAGAATGCACTTTTTTCTAACATCATGCTCTAAGAGCCGATAAGTGTTCGCGCGCGCGCGTAGCTATTCGTTTTAGTTCCAAACATAAATAGCTTTCGTGAAAGTGCTATTAGGCCAATTTTTTTCGGATTTCAAACTGTTTGTTAACTAATCACCCACTATATTGATAAATTGTTCTGGTACAGGCCGTAGTAGACATTGCTCTAGTGTGCAAAAGGTATCAGTTTTGATACTTGTCAAAACACATTAGTATTAAAATGGCTTGTATATATAATCCTTATAAAACATCATTCATTAGAGTCGAATGTTTCTCTACTGTGGATTCGTAAGGAGCAGAAAAAGCTAGCTCAATATTCAACTTCGACAGTTGGCCATGTTTATGCATTCGTAAGGAGAAAAAAAAAGCTAGCTCAAATCTCAATTTCGACAGTTGGTCATGATTCATGGATTCATAGGGAGAACAAAAAGTTTTCTCCAGTCTCAACCTCGAAAGTTGGCCATGGATTCTTAAATAGAAAAAAACATTAGATCAAATCTCAACCACGACAATTCGCCATGATTCATGGATTCGTAAGGAGAACAAAAAGTTTTCTCCAGTATCAATCTCGACAGTTGGCCATGGACTCTTAAAGAGAAAAATAAACGCAAATATCTACCACGACAGTTGGCCATGATTCATAGATTCGTAAAGAGAAGGAAACATTTGCTCAAGTCTAAACCTCGACAGTTGGCCATGTTTATGCATTCGTAAAGAGAAGAAAAAATTAGCTCAAATCTCAATTTCGACAGTTGGTCATGATTCATGGATTCGTAAGGAGAACAAAAAGTTTTCTCCAGTCTCAACCTCGACAGTTGGCCATGGACTCTTAAAGAGAAAAAACATTAGATCAAGTCTCTACTACGACAGTTGGCCATGATTCATAGATTTGTAAAGAGAAGGAAACATTAGCTCAATTTTAAACCTCGACAGTTTGGCCATGTTTTATGGATTCATAAGGAGAAGAAAACTTTAGCTCCAGTCTCCACTTCGACACTTGAACATGATTCATGGATTCGTAAGGAGAAGAAAAAGTTATCTCAAGCGTCAACCTCGACAACTGGCCATGATTCCGTAAAGTGAAGAAAAAATTATCTGAAACTTCAACCTCAATAGTTGTTCATGGTTCATGGATTCGTAAGGAGAAGAAAAAGTTAACCCAAATTTCAACTTCCACAATTGGTCATGGTTCAAAATCACAAAGTGTTTAAAAATGCAAAATCTTCAATCTGTAAAACTTTGGAAAAAAGAAATAGTTAGCGTGAAACGTATTGTATTGTTTGCAATTATTGTGAGGTTAGAGCTGGCTGAGGATTGATTAGAGTTCTGACCTTTGTTTTGACAGTTCGTAAGTTGGATACCCACATTTCGTAGGGGTGCATGCAGTCGTTTATGATTTACTTTAAGACGTAGCTCTCAGTCTAGTTAGCTATCCAGTACAAAAAATAACCATTGAGACATAACCAAATAAAACTTGTTTTCTGTTATATGTAATAAAAACAATTTGAATCTAAAATAGCAATATTTTGGATAACATTTCAATGGATACACTAATTATTCAAGAATTAAATAATTTGAAACTGTATCTAGTCATATTAATTTATAAAAATATTATAAATTCCCTTGATATTTCTCAAAAATGCGTTCTAGCATGTCTTTTTGCTATTTTTTTAGAATTCTTTTTCATTTCAAATAACTTCTAACTATTCAAGCGAATGCTCTTCACTTTATTCATATTACTTTTATCTAGAACGATCGAAACATTCTCTATATCTAAGAAATTTAATATTCAAGTTGAAGAAATTGAATATTCAATCCATCTCTGTATTTAATTCTCAAAGTGTATGCAATATAAAGATTTCTGAATCAGTTTTAAAGATTTATTCACATGTTGGAATATAGACAACATTCTAAAATTTAAATCGAATCTCTTTGTCAGCATTACATAATTAAATTTCGTTATTACTAATCGTGAACAATATAAGAAATTACAAGTTTTATAGGTTTAAAGTTTATTTGAAAGCTATGAAGGCATGAAATGTATTCTAATTACAATTACAAAGAATTACGTGTAATAAAAACCTATAAAACTATAAAATTAAATATTTAACATAAAATTAACTATTATTATTACAAAACAAAAAATTAAAATTGGAAATGCATACCCCATGTACCATGAGGAATGATATATCCATTCAAAATTTGTATATTCAAATTAATTTTTATTAGCATAGGAAAGCAATGGCTTGCATTATAAATGCCATATTTCTTTCAATATTTGAAGTTTAATAAAAACAATTAAAAAATTAATGCTCAGAATAAGAGCTTACGAACTAATTAATTCTTTTCTAAGTATTAAACTTTAAAATTACAAAGGAGAATAGATTACCATTATCAATATTTTATTAAAACAATGCATATATATATATATATATATATATATATATATATATATATATATATATATATATATATATATATATATATGTATATATATATATATGTATATATATATATATATATATATATATATATATATATATATATATATATATATATATATATATATATATATATATATATATATATATATATATATATATATATATATATATATATATATATATGTATATATATATATATATATATATATATGTATATATATATATATGTATATATATATATATATAAATATATATATATATATATATATATATATATATATATATATATATATATATATATATATATATATATATAAATATATATATATATATATATATATATATATATATATATAAATATATATATATAATATATATATATATATATATATATATATATATATATATATATATATATATAATATATATATATATATATAGATAGATAGATAGATAGATAGATATAGATATAGATAGATATTACGCTTTATCAACACCACTTTAAATAGAAACCAAAATGTTTTATAGAATAAAAAAATTTGAAGAAACGTAAAGATTGAAACTCAGAATAAAATTAACTAAAAAAGATATGTATTAATTTCTATGATCATTTCTTAAAAATAAATTTCTAAAATGAAAATAAAAATTACAAGAAGGAAAATTAACTCATACCCAGTAAGAAATGATGCATGTGAATTTAATTAAAATATAATCACACCTTGAATCTTTTTGTAACACTATATTAATCAAAGCCCCAATGATGTATCTGCTGGAAAATTCTGTTTTAATTGAAAATCTAAAGGTTAAAACTCAAAATAAAAATAATTACTTTTAAACCATTCATGTATCTAAATATTTAACTTTTGAAAATGAAAATAATTAACTGATTTACATAAAAAATATCAAAATTTAATTAAAAGTCAAGTAACAAATGTCTTTTGAATATTGATATTCAATAAAAAAAAAATTAATAAATTTTGGAAATAAAAATTATTTTCCATTTAGAAATATATCATTGAAAATATAAAAACTTCTGCATTAAAAGTTATTTGATGGAAAATTATCATTGAATAATTATCAAAATGAATTAATCTAAATGAACCTTTTTTGTAACGTCATATTATCAAAACCTAAGTTGTATATTTTTGGAATATTCGTTAATAAAAAGATTTTAAAATCCAAAATAACAAAATTACCCACTATTCTTAAGTTTATTCTTTAAAATATTAAAACAATCAAAATTATATATTTACATTAAACGGAAATTTATTTGCTTTCGCGAGATTTACAAAGCATAATTAAAGTTATCCAAATAAACCTTTTTAATAAAGAAGTGTTTTTCAAATCTTAAATGATTTATCTTTTGATTATTCAAAGGCAACTTAAGAAAGATTTTAAATTTTGAAATAAAAATTTACACTATTTGGAGGTTTATTTTTAAAATATTAATTCTTTTATGATAAAATTTATATGATGGAAGTTTAAATTTATATAAAGGAATTATTTACATTTAATTAATAAATAATCCTAATAAACATTTTGAAACTCCACACTAATCGTAATCAAATATCTAAAAGCAAAGATACATTCTATAGAGACTAATAACAATATATACTAAAGGAGTATTTGAACAATGCTTCAACTTCATATATTTTTGCTCATCTTTAAGCATTTGCTTTAAGTTTCGATCTTAAAGTGTGACAATCCTACTTAAAGAATCTTTTTAAAAATTGCGCATTTTTACAGCACAATCCTTAATTGTTCTCTATCCTCAATTCTTTTGTTCGAATTCCTTTTTAAAAATGCTTAACCCTTTGAACTTCTCATTCTGCTCTTTTCTCTTCCATTCTTGTATGAGTAACGAGTACGGTACATGATATCGTTACAAATTTTTGCAGCATAATTAACATTTTTAATTAGCGCTGTCTCCTCTTCCAAAAGTTCTCATTTTGAAATTGTAAAATTGACTTCAGTTAGACTAATTGTCTTTCAAACTTATATATTTAAAAACGCTGATACACATGTATATTTTACTTACTGTCGATTATTTCAGAAAATCAGTTTTCTCGAATCACGGAAATATTTTAATTCAAATAATTCACATTAAAATTTGTTTTCATAGTTAAATAAGGATTTTGAAACCTGTAGGGACTCTTTTTCTTATACGCTTAGTTGAAATTACAGATTTTTCAATTGTAATCGTAAAATATAATTTTGGCATAGAAAACATCTTAAAGGCATAAGATTGTTTTGTAATGCATTATCTACATAAATTGCGTAAATTGTATTCCAATATTGCGTAAATTGCATTTTATGGTTTCACAATAAATGCCTTTACTCACAATAAGTAAAACTCTCTGTTTAGTGATCTGTGTAACGCATCCCTCTTATCTCATTGTGCAATGCCGAGTGGTTAGCGCTCTTGCCTTTGGATCCATGGTTCGTGGATTCGAATCCCACTTTGGGCATGGATGTTTGTAGTTGTTTGTTATCGACTTTAAATTGTAGGTCCCAATCTAATTAGCTCTCGTGTAAAATAATAGCTGTTGAGGAGCACACATAAAATTTTTTATTGTTCATCAGAGGCTGGGATCGAACCTGAGAACTTTCCCTCAGAAAACTACTGCTCTACTAAAAGGCAATGGCGAGATTTAAAATACAATTTTGCAAATAAATATACTTTATTTTAAAAAATCTTTATTTTTGTAGACATCTAAGAGAGTTTATCTGATGGAAAGAAACGTGGCCAAGCTGACACAGATTTATGTATACGATGTCATTGTTTTATATAAAACAATACAAAAATTAGTTGTTGCGAATTAAACAATACTACAAATTACATTTCATATGATATTGTGGAAGTTATTCAGTTTCTTTGAAAAGTATGACGGAAACTATAATGTTAGAAGCCAAGATTTTATTGAAACACGCATTTTTCATCCTTTCATTATCTTTTGACGATCTGTAAATAAAAATTTGTTCTGCCTCTCAGGTTAAAAGTTTGTAGGTTTAATTCCAGTATATGCTGTGGATGGTTGGTATCAATCGGAATCCAATTTAATAATTCAATTTTTAAAGTAATAAGATCTTGCATCCAAAAGGTCACCATAAATCAAAAAACAAGTCCTTCGCCAAATCTTTACACAAATCAACAAAAAAAAATTTAATTCAGAGTAACTTTTACAGTTAATTATTTATTAATAACACCTAAAAAATTTTACTTTCTTTAGGTCAGAAGGACTAAAATAGAAAAATACTTCCCCATAACAACAGTTGGCATTCCACGAATCTTTGTAAGCATTCGTGATAGTGGAAGAAATCAGAATATTCAGATTACTTCATTCAAGCACTGATCATAACAAAGAAATTTTAGAATGAATTATTTTCTATACATGTGTTTAAAAACATTTGAAATAAATAGGAGACAATACATGTGATTTTATTTTGGATTTGTTAAGAATATATAAAAGTGAATATTTTTGATTGCTGAAATTAATTTAAAAGTAAGTACTAAAACTTTCTAACACATACTGAAGTATTTTTCATATAGATTTTAGATACTGGGTAAAAAGGATAGTCTAAAGGTCGTTATCAGCCATTTTAATATTCACTGTGCACATTGTGTTCCAATTTGACTTCCTAAATATTGAGCCGTCTTCACATTTCTCAAGAGAGGAAACTCAGAAAACACACAAGTATCCACCCTCGACAAATCTGCATGCAGAAACACAAAATCTATTTATCTCCTGTTACTCAAAATCAGCTGGAATCGAACCAGGGAACCCATGCTCCAACGTTCTGTCTAGATCTTCGCAGTTCTGATATATAGGGCCACGGTGACCTTGTTGGTAAGGGCATCATGCTCATTTTCGGAAGGCAGTAAGTTTGAATCCAGGACGACCGAAGATCCGTCATGTTCACTAAAAGCAGCTGGGCACATTAAAACTGGGAGTAGTCGCAATATCCTCCAAGTGAAATGATACCTCTGGAGAAGCAGGCAAGATGGCTTCTGCTTGATCCCAGCTTTAAAATCTCGAAGATTCCATCCGGCTGTGTCTATCAAACTGGTGGAGCCTACCTTAGGGTGAGGTACAGGGAAGCATGCTGGTGCAACAACAGCAATCTTGCTGTAAACCACGAGAAGCCATCATGGATATCTGTTTTGAAATCTGTTGACCTAGTGGCACTATATTCTTTGGAGAGAGGGGTCGTAGTGGCTTGGTTGGTTAGGGCGTCTTTTTGACTATCGGAAGGCAGTGAGTTCAAATCCCAGCTTAACCAAAGTTCCGTCGTGTTCACCGAAGGCGGATGGGGCACGCTTAAACTGGGCTTGGTCGCAATGTCCTCCAAGTGAAATGTAAATACATTTCCTTGCTTACAACAAGGTGTACCTCTGTCCGATATAAAAATATTTTATTCAAATATATTATTCATTCCCAATGTGGCAAGAGCTATGGAATTTACAAACTATAAGCAAATTACATTCCATCATTTCAAATATAATTCCATTGTCAATTTTACCACAACGTACATCTGATGTAAAACTTCCTCGTTTGCGTATCGGGCATAGTCGTCTTGCTTATAAGCATTTGTGTTTGAGTGATCCTAAGTTGTATTGTGCTACATGCAATAAATCATACACTGCTCCGCATATTTTAATTGACTGCCCTGATTTCAATCACTATTGTATTGCATGCTTTAATTCTATCTCTTCAATGTTACAAGAGTTTATTGGAATAACTCCTCACCGTAACTTCGCCTTTTTATATTCTATTAAATGCCTACATTGTATACAGTCATTTTACATTTACTATTATTTATTTTATATAAGATCTTACACATCAATACTTTTTGAATGTTATACCATATCTTCTTCTTCTTTCCAATCCCCTTTGTTTAGCAGGATTAAACTAGGTCCTTAGCATCGTGAACCGCCAGAAAGTCTATGACTAGCAAAGGGGATTCAAAGATGTCCTCTTTATTAAGTCCCTGGCAAAAGATAATATGTTCCGGAGACGCACTCGCCGAGTTGCATTTGGAACAAGGCATTTACGTCCTTTGCAGAATGAAATGGAATGAAGATGTCCACTTCGGAAGCGGGTGATGGTAGTCTGGCTCCGCCTGTCGCATTTAAGAGTAAGGGAACCTCCCGGTGAGCAGCTTTGGTACCAATGGTGCAAGGGTGGAAGTGACCAAATGGCTTGGTTGACCCTTTTGGCACGGGAGAAGAGTTCAAAGAAGGTAAGTAGGCCAGATGAAGCCGAGGTCTCACTAGTACCTACCTTTCCAAGAAAGTCAGCAGTTTCGTTGCCTTGCGGGTTAACGTGGGATGGAATCCACTGAAGAAAAATAAGCCGATCCTGCGATAGTTTCTTCAGCTTTTGGAGTATAGAAACTCTTATAAAGTCACGAACGTTAGACCAACTAGCAAGATGTTGGATGGAACTCTTGCTGTCCGATAGGGTGCAGATGTTTCTTTCTTTGACGAATAGTTCAATGGCTTCGAGTGTATTACCATATGCTTGGTGCAGTTTGTCCTAGATTGGACCTTGTGCCATTAACCTTCACACAATCAATGAATCCAAGCGCAATGATATCTCTGGGGGTGGGAGGGCAAGTATTAAGGATCTTCTACTTAGTCCCTGCTTCAAAATCACGAAGTGTTATGTTATTTATTAGATTTCATAATCAATCAGTGTTTATAACCCTTTGTCCGTTCTATTGCTTTTTACGTCAATCAATAATTAAATCATGTTATTTGTACAAAATCTCAATACTAATTTCTGAATATAATTCTAAATTTTATATTGTTGTGTGTCTATATATATATAAATCATTGTTGTTTTTGTTGTCGTGTCCCAGCTAGGCTGGCACTATGGGGTGCACTGCTTCACTTTTCCAACTGAACCATATTTTGGTGTGGAGTCCGACTTCCTCAGTACACACATGCTATAGGTACCCGTTTATAGGATAGGCAACCATTTACAACCCATTCATACAAGGGAAGAACAAAACAGGATAGACAGAGATGGAAAGTACATCCATATCCAAACTAGGATTCGAACCCAGGACCTCCCTATCCGTAGTCAGGTACGCTGACCACAAGACAAGTTGGGTGTCATATATTTAAATTAGTTGTTACACATCATTTTATTGCAAGTATATCTATGGAATTTTCTCTTAATATTATTTTAACTTTTAACTTCTTAATATTATTATTATTCTTTATAATTACAGTTAAAATATATGAATTTATTAGAACTATACAAACTAGTATAGTAAAATAAGGATGACAAGAATACTTATTCATTCTTTTAGCAATTCCTTTAATTTCACGTATGATAGATACGTAAAGTTGGTAAAATCGATCATATTGAAACATGTTCTGCATATTCTATATTTGAATCAAATAATAAACAAATTCAAAATTGTTTTGATAAAAGAGCTTCAAGAACATTAGCATTAATTAAATAGTAATTAAATTGTATATTAGCATTTAACAAAATTAGTGATTAAATATAAAACGTTCAAATTAGTTTTAACTAAACTCTTTGATTTAGAATTAATTAATTTAATTTGCTGTGATCAGCTTCAAAACAATAATTCTATGTAAACATAAAAATTAATCGTATTAAAGTAAGATTTTTCTCATGTAGATTTAAAATCACTTATTATGAGATAGCATTTCACCACGCGGTTAAGAAAAACTCTATACTTTAGTTATTCTGTTTGATTTGTTTTCTTAATCTACAAATAGATTAAGAAAAAGTATTTTTTGCCCAATTTTGTCAATGTTGATTCCATAAAATAAATGCTCTAGAAAGTTGCATAAATATTTAGAATTAAAGATTAAAACAATTGTATTTATTTCTAAAATTTTTCTGTAACTTTGTTTATATTTAGAGGAATTTTTATTTATATAGGAAGCCGAAGTTAATTTATTTTAGCAAACAAATCTACAATACACAAGCATTTTTGATTCGAAGTTAGACTTGAAAATTTCTTTTAAATTTATTTGATTTTGATTAAATTTGAAACTTAATGAATGATTTTTTTTTGTTTAGTAAAAATAAATAAAGAAGAAAGAAAGAATATGAGTAAAATTAAGAACTTAATATCAATATTCAACTCAGTAATTTCTATCTTTTAAATAATAAATTATATCTGAAAGAAAACTTTAATATTAAATAAAAATATTAAAACCAAATATTTTTATTAACAGAGTTTGCTTCATATTCCCTTATTGAGTTATTTGCAGAATTTTTTTTTCATTCTAAACAAAACATCAATCAGTAAAATGCGATATTGAAAATAAATGGAAAATTAAATTTGGCAATGCATATAGTCGTATTTGTGAATATTTATCATAAATATAATTCTCAACGCCAAGAATTGCAATTTTTTAAATATTTATATTTAATTAAATTGTGATAATAAACATGATCCTGTTATAAATTACAAAAAAATAAAAAGAATTTTTTAGTGGGTGATGACACTAAATGATTATTGGTTATATGAAATAAGTGATTATTTAGTGTGATTGAAAATTGGTGCATAAATACAATCATTTTGATTTAAAGAAATGGATACTTTACTTGATTATACTTAATTAATTCCTTACTATTTTAATCACAAAAAATTAATTTTATATTATTGAATATATATGAAAATTTAATGAGTTTTTTTTTAAATGAGGGATGAAACAAATCTATATATGAATTTTAGCTCTTAAGTTTACAACTAAGCAATGCGATTATAAATGAAATTTTAATTGAAAAAGTTCTTCATTTTGCTTTATAATATTTCCTTTACTAACTTTTTATTTTTAAAAGTAAATAACTTAGACAGAGCAATAAGAAAAATTTTACTTTTGTAACAAAAATTATTTTCCGGAGTAAATAAAAACTGTTAGTCCTGCAGCCGCCACAATAATAAGTATGTTGTGCGGCGAAAATTACTTTTGGCGCCACTCGGAAGGGAATGGGACTTTACAACCTGTTCATCCTCCCTACCTTGCTAATCCCCATATTGGAAAATTAGTTTCGCAAAATGGTGCTAAACATTTGAATGCAATCTATAAGTAAGTTTTTATTCAATATACATTAAAGCCCCAATTACTATTTATGATGTTATAATATAAGCAAACGAAACATTTTTAAAATATAAGAACTTTAAATATTTGTTATAAATTAAGTAACGTTTCCAAAATGAAGAGATCCTCTGAAATTTCTTTATTTTGAAAAAAACCATTTTGTCAGAAAGAAAGTATCACATATTAAATAGAAAATTTTCCCACAAATTATAAAATGTTGACACCACAAATTATATAATGTATATTGTATTAAAAATGTATTAATGAAATTAATTTAATTAAATATAAAAATAATATATTGTTAAATTATTAAATGGGTTAAAATATATTGAAACTAGTAATATTTCAGAAAATATAAAATTACTTATTTTTTACTTTTATTGTATAGGTTTAAAAATTTATTAAATTGTTTATTTTTATAAATTTATAATTTTGAAAAATGAACGCATATATTCCTTTTTTAAAAATGTGATTAAAAGTTTGAGAATATTAAACATTCTTATATTATAATTTTTTCAAGCTTTATTTTTATATTTACAGCTAACAATGAAAAAAATATTTTTTAAATATAATCGTCCATTTTACTAAAAAACAGATCTCAAAACAATATTTAGGTTTACTATTTTCAGTAATAAAAATATCAAAATTATATAAGAATATTCACTATAATTTCATATTTAAAAATTTTAAATACTTTTATTTATTGAAAGTTATGATAGTTTATTGATCAAAGTTTTAATTAATAAATTAATTAATCATATCAAAAAAAGAATTTTTGATTAGAATGCATAATTTTTAAAATAAATTAAAATTAAAATGTAAATTAAGGATACATTTATTCAATAGCTGTTAAAATATTCATTCAATTTGCTATTATTAAACTCAGCATTGAATAAATTAATGAACAACACTATTGTTACAGGCAAGTAAAAATAAAATTAACAACAAGAAGCATCAACATTATTTTTTTTCAGAAATGTAATAATTTATCGTAGAAAATGAAAACAAAGTAAATAATCCAAATGATATTTCAAGTTTTATTAATAAATATTTAGAATAATCCTAACAAAGTTTTTAGTTTCATTGCTTGGAAAGATTAATAAACCCATGGAATAAAAATTAATTCTGAAATATGTGTAGAGTAAATGGTTGTAAAATTAAAATACTCACCCCTATTTTGAAAGAAGCTCCAATATCTTTTCTTAGATTATAAGAGAGTTCCGTTGGAAACTATAATTCAATGATGAAGTATTTACAAAATTTATCGTAGGTTCAGTTTTTAGTAAATTATAAATAAACATACATTATTTTATTCAATAGAATTTCAAAATATGGAATGAATTTCGAACGTGTATATCGAAATTTATGAATAAATAATGACAGCAATTGGAATGTTAGGGAAAATATTTAAATGACACATAAATGTTTATGTCGACAATGTTCCAAATCAGAAACTCGTGTTCTAATTCAAATGATCAATACGAAACTGAATTGTTTAGAATAGCATGGCCAGTAAGATGGCTTTCCAGGCAGACGACTATCTCCGCCGAGAAGCCCAATTAGTGGAGGAACATTGGCATCAGCTGCAAAACATAAACACGCACAAACGATGCCGGCGACATGTTCTGAGACTTTGGTGTTTCTGTTTGAGAATCGGTTGCAAGTCTGCCGGTGCTACCGGCGAAGCCATTGAAAGCGGGTTCCGAATCTTGTCACAGCGCATTGTGTGAGTCTGTGACGTCACGCGCAGATAGAAGAGTTCACTACCTGGGCATGGGGAAAGCGCTCCGCGCGCCTAGGAGAGCGAGAAAATATTAAAAGATGCTAGAAATGTGTGTGGATCGATTTTGATGAGGGGTAATGTAAAAAGAAAATGCGTATTATTTAAAGGAGCGCCGCTCCTGTAACCCTTTGTTTTCCTACATATTAACCGATTTAAATTCACGATGGGTTGAACAATCGTAAATGCAAGAATTCACACTCAGCGAGGATAAGAACTGAATATTAATGATTTCCATAAGCAGATACCAAACATCATCCACAACAAGTCATTTTAGAATTTCTTCATTCATATTCATTAAGATTATTTTAATTAAGATCATTATTTATTAAGATTTGTTTTTTATTTATTTCAAAATTTTTAGCAGCCGTATGTTTAATGCTGTTTCATAAGTAGATTCCAAATAGCATAACCGAAAACAAATCCCAATAAATTTTAAAACTTTAGCATTCACATTTATCATTTTATTTCGGTGAGATTTGAATTTTTATTGACTTAAAAATCGCTTTCAGAACTATAATAATATTCCTTAACAAGAAAAAGATCTTAGAAATAAACAATGCACATTTTCCTCTTAATGAGTTTAATGATATATATATATATATATACACAAATTAACTCTTGACCTAGTCCCCTCGGGTGCGAGGCATATGTCCCAGTTAGGTGGTCACCTAACGCGAAACTTCACTGTTTAGTTTCCAAACATGTTTGGTACACAGTTTTATCGATCCACTGAAGGGATGAATGGTTAAGTTCACCCTGCCTAGCGCGAGAATCGAACCTGTGCCATGCGATCGTGAAGCATCACCACGACGCCACCGGGCTTCCATATATACAATGGCAATTACAATATTAGAGGAATAATATGTATGCATTTGCTTAGCATCAATAGATATTTGTATTGAGAGACATTAAAATTGTATTTCATAAATTATAAAAATATATTGGAATTGAATTTGTCAACCATGCAGTCAAGTAAATTCTAAGTGACGTGTACGAGGGTCACTCTGAAATTTTTGAGATACAACTAGGTTTTTAAAGTTATACTTAAAAAATTTTAGTTGTGTTCAAAGTATAGTCTCCTCCAGCATCAATGCACTTCTGTAGACGAATTTTCCACACATTAAATGCCTCAAGTCATTCATTTCTTCGAATAGATGAAAAAAATGCATTTATAGCCACATCAATCTCTTCTTCTGAATGAAAACGACGTCCACGTAAGTTCTTTTTTAGATTAAAGAATAATCAAAAGTCGCACATAGCTAGATCAGGTGAATACGGCGGATGTTCGATCACTTTAATTTGTTTTTGTTTAAGAAACTAAACTGTTAATCCGGCTGTATGTGAAGATGCATTTTCTTGGTGAAGTAATAGTACCCTAACATTCAGTTCTTGTAGAATTTCTGGAAGATATTGAGTGGTATACCAGTTTGCTGTTACTGTCTTCTGTCCTTCCAACTTGATGGCTTTGACCCATCCCGTACTTCTGAAGAAAACGGCATACATCACTTTTTTCAGTGCGCTTTGTTTTTTTCACCATTGTCGGCGTGGGATCATCTTCAAAGACCCATACTCTGCTTTCTTGATGTGTTGGAACGTCAAAAAACGGTGTGTACGTTTCATCACCTGTTACAATTTTAGAAATGATGCGGTGGCCACCATCATTCAGCATATTAAGAGTTTCTTTACTGATTCTGACACGCTCCTCTTTTTGATGTTCAGTTAGATGATGGGGATCCCAACGGCAAACTACTTTTTTCATATGTAATTCTTCATGAATGATTTTGTGTATGGCTGCGGATCCAATGCTAAGTTCCTTCTGTATCATTTGATAGGTACAGCCATTATCATCCATTAATATTTTTCGTATGGCAGACACTTTATCCGGGATGACTGCCGACGACGGCCTTCCTGTGTGTTCTTCATCCTAAAGAAAATTGCGACCTCTTCTAAATTCTCTAAACCATCCGAATACAGTAGCACGAGCCGGAGATTCATCACCCAATGCTAATTGCAACCGTTGAACGCATTCTTCTTGATTGAATCCTGCTTTGAAATCGTAGAAAATCATAGCGTTAAAATGTTCTCGCGTCAACTCCATTTTCTCTTCTGCTTAAAATTTATTCCACGCTAAACAAGTTGAAGTAAGTCAGTAAAAAATCGTCTTCTGTGTTAAAATACTTTGTACTTTAAAATTAAACCGTTATTTTTATTTTGTAAATTCTCGTTTGCGCGTATCTCAAAAATTTCAGAGTAACCCTCGTATAAAAACTAATTAAATTTTAGGTGATCCATGATATATGAAAAGAAAAGCCGTTCCATGGGGGAATAGAAAGTAATTTTGATAGTCATATGAAATTAAGTAATTTTCTTATAAACATATATGCCTCTCATAATTACATTTACTAAAATAATTTCCTATAAATTAAAAGTAAATATTTTTAATATGTGCATCTTCTATATATATATATATATATATATATATATATATATATATATATATATATATATATATATATATATATATATATATATATATATATATATATGTATATATATATATATATATATATATATATATATATATATATATATATATATATATATATATATATATATATATATATATATATATATATACAGTAATCCTCCTATAACACGGTAGTTAGGTTCCTAGAAAATGTCGTGTTGTATGAGACCCAGAACTAGTACAAAAAGGGGGGTTACGTTCCAAAAACTTATTAAAAACAAATATTTTCTTTTAATTGGACATAAACAACTTAATTTTTATTAAATAATAAATGTATATCCAACACAAAGTAAGAAAAAAATATTTTAATCTAACGCAACCCTAATTTAATGAATTTATTCGTGTTACTGCTCAGTACAATCAACCGAGAACGTTTTTTGGGTGGAACGATATCGCCTTCACTTTCAGAACTTTTTTCTCTATTTAAAGTGTTTGTATTTTTTCCCCTCTTAAAAAAATCTGTAATCGAACTTTGCTGACTAGTTCTTACTAGGTCATTGTAAATTTCGCGGTATGGAGTTAAATAGTTTTGCAGCTCCCTTTTGAATTTTCGACTTCTTTCCGTGGAAGGGTCTGATTTCAAGAAAAATGACTCGAGATTTTCCGCTAAGCATAGGCCTTCTTGTAATTCTTTTAATGTTAAATTCTTAACTGCACAATCTTCATCAGAGCTAGCGTCTTCAAAATCTATTTGATTTGCATCCAGGGATGCCATTTCCATCAAATCCGCATCGTCAACTTCTTCTTACACTAATAATTCTTGAATGTCATCAGTAGCCATATCCACAAAACCTTTGCCTCCGATTGATTCAGCGACTTTTTATTAAAAGTCGCTGGCACCAATTTCGTTTTCTAATGTTTCATGCATGTTTTCTGTTTCAACTGAAGAGGGCCATATCTTCTTCCAACACACATTTAAGGTTGATGTTTTTATTTCTTTCAGCGACAAAGATATGATTTCGATACAGTGCTTGATTGAAAATTTCTTCCAAGCTTCCATTATGCTAATTGATTCCGAATCGGTTGCGTCTGAAATCCACTGTAAGGATCTTCTTATATAATACGTTTTAAAGGTATAAATAATACCTTGATCCAATGGTTGGAGCAACGAAGTAGTGTTAGGTGGTAGGTAGGAAGTAAGGAGTGAACATGTTTCCGCCGACCGATAACAAGCTCTAACATTGGAACAAAACCGTGTTATAGGATGACGTGTTGTAGGAATTTTCCCGCAATTTACGAATCGTGTTATAGCGAAACCATGTTATAAGATACCGTGTTATAGGAGGGTTACATGTATATATATATATATATATATATATATATATATATATATATATATATATATATATATATAGATAGATAGATAGATAGATAGATAGATAGAACAATATACCACTAAAAACAAATGTTTTTACTGTGCGAAATTTCAATATTGAAAATTGCTATATTGAAAATGAGTGTTTTTAAAATAAATGGTTCCAGTAATATTATGCATGGTATTTATAGTTTTTGGCAAGAGCAATTTGGAAAAAACACATTGTTTTGAAGTAAACATCTTTAAAATAAACAATTTTAGTACAATATCTAAGGTAAATATCTAAAGTAAATGCTTTTATTATATGCAGTTTAAATAGATCAACACAATATACTAAATGTTGTTTTTAGTACAAACATTTTCATTAGAATAATATAATGATTCCATATAAATAACAAATGATTTTCCGTTCGCAATGTGGCAACAACCCAGATTATAATAGGCATAAAAGCTTTTACAAACTAAACAATAGTTCCAAAAATATTTCGTGTTTTTAATATTTTTTCTTAACTGACAAAATAAGATCAATATGTATTATCAATAAACGTACTAAATTAATTAATTTAAATCAGCTAATTATCGCTATTAAAATTAAATGTATTTATCTTTAATAAAGCTTAAATGTGTATTACAAAGAATTTACCTTTAAATGTATTTAAAAAACGTATTATTTATAAAATGTATTCTGTTAAAATTTTACTTTTCATTCAAAGAAAATAATACTTTTTAAAATGTTATTTAATATATTAGATCAATACATTATTTTTAAAATTTTTAGAAAATTATCAATGGAAAAAACGGCAATTTTATTGTTTAAAATCAAAATGATATAATACAATAACTGAGATTTCAAATTATTACAAATATATATTATTTTAAAAATAAAACTCTGCAATATCTAACGAATTATGCCGATAGACGTTTATACCTTTAACAACAGTTCTTTTCTAAGAGACGTCATGTTATTCAGATTTTTTTCATTATAATATGAATATATTTTTAGATTTTATCTTGAAAATTTGACAGCAAATAATTTTATGGGGAAAAAATAAAGTTTTTGTTCGTTATTGTCTTAGACATGATAGATAACTTTTAATATATTGACTATTGTTTATGATTTCAGGGAATGAGTTTTATTTATTTTTTATCGAACTTAATAAAGTATTAATATGTTGCAATTGAACAATGTATCATTGTAAGGTTATAGATTTCCTAAAAGATTTTTATGACATTACTTAGGACGATTGGAGGTGACATTTTTAAAAGGACATAAATTGAAGATGAACCTGAATTTGACGTCTTCAAATGTGCATCACATCTTACTTTTTCCCAAAGAAAATCCAAAAATTGCCTTTGTTTCTATAAATTCTTTTTTATAATTTCCAATTAGTGCTTTGTATTTATACTGAAAGAAAATGTTCAATTGAAAATATTTCCTTTTTTATCACAATTGAAACAAATTTAAATAATACTTTCAAAATGATATGTAAATGAACAACCGTATGATTAAGTATGAATGTGGAAGGATAATTTTTAGGGTCATACTTTCTTATCCCAAGTTAAAGCTTATATTAATGTACAAATTGGAATGAAATTTAAGTTTATTATTAAGATAAGACATTTTGGCATCTGTTACTCATAAAATATCGTATTCTATTAGATTGAATTTGATTTTCTTGGAACTTTTCTAAATATTTCTGAATATGGTTAGATCATGTTTCAAGCTGCAGATGATATTGAATAATATTATCAAGAAAAAAAAAAAGGATAATTCTTTTTCTCAAATACAAACCAATAGGTTACTATGGTAAAGGTAGAATTGTTGATGAATGAGCCTTTTGTGACCGTCACGGTCAAATAATGATATTGATGTCTGAGTGAGTCATTTCACTTCACGTTACATCTCATGCAATCCCAGCAGTATGATGAAGGATGCGATTATGTCCATGTGATTCATTGAAAAATATGTAAGAATTTCTTAATGAAAGTGAATTTTACTGTCAAGTAAAAAATTATATTATAGAAAAATTACATTAAATTTTAATAATTTAAAATTGTTAATAACATTGAAATATTTAACTTTATTACTAAAGCAATAACTTCTACATAGTATTTATAAGGTGATGATAATTTTTTACCCGACTTTCAATTTCGTTAAATTTTTTTGTGTGTAATAAGAATTCGAAGTCTCATTTCGGGTGATATTAGAAATTCATTATATTACAAATGAAAAAAATGATATGCTTTTCATTTGTTTCTGAAATTTAGATAAAAGTGAGACTTTTGTGACCATCACGGTCATGAAACAATATTGATCTATAATTGAGTCATTTCATTTTAAAATGCATTTCATACTATCTTATAGGTGGGGGAAATTATTTTCCTGAAAAGTAATTGGTTTTACTTTTAAAAAAATAAAGAAATATTACCCATTTTTTAAATTCATTATCCGATGAACTTTTTAATTCATTACCACTTTTCATTACACTAGATTATGTGTGGCGTAGTTTCGGATTCACTCTAGCTATTTCATGATGCTATTTCTAGCTATTTCATAATTTATTTGTATTTATTTTATATATAAATACAAATAAATAATGGCTTATTCCTCAAATTCAAATAAAGTAATTATTGTGTTAAGGTAGACCGAGACTTGTTGATGCATCAGGCTTTTGTGACCGTCACGGTCAATTAATGATGTCGACGCCTTTATGAGTTGGCGTATCCTTGTTACCCATTTCCATTTGTTACTCTAATTTTATTATCTTTCATTCTTTGAATATGTTTATGCAGTTACTGCACTGTCTGAATAGGGCTGTTGCTTAAGAGCTTAAGCGCGTTATATTTTTTGTATAAATCACTTAATGCACTTAAGAATATATGAGACAATTTGGCATAATATTTACTATTTAGATTCTAACTCGGATTTTTGGAAACTTTTTTCACTACGGATAACGGAAATCAGATATTGAACCCTTCATAATACGTTCAATTAAATTTTTTTTGTTACCAAAAGTAGAATTTTCTTTTTCCAATTTAATTGAATATCGTATTTTTACAAAATATTCATTACGAAACAATATGAGTGATATTCATACAGATTTCTCTGGGTGTTGTTGTTGTTGTCGTGTATCAGCTAGGCTGGCATCAGTGCGCTGCTCCACTTTTCCAACTGAACCACATTTTGGTGTGGAGTCTGACTTCCTCAGTACACACATGCCATAGGGACCCGTTTATAGGGTAGGCAACCCATTCATACAAGGAAAGGACAAATACAGGATAGATAGAGAGAGAAAGAACATCCCTGCCCGAACCGGGATACGAACCTAGGACCTCCCTATCCGCAGTCAGGTACGCTGAACACTAGACAGGGTGGTTGGCACAGATTTCCCTTAGTTATTAAGTATAATGGCATTCATTAACCAATATATTTATTTTTCGCATTAGCTTTTCGGCTTTCAGTCTAAGTTTGAGGCTACTTTTCCTTAAAAGTTTATTTTAATTATTTTTCATATTAACTTTTTAGATAAATTAAAAGATATAAAATTAGCCAAAATGTATTTACTTATAGCATACTTTTTGTGAAAAATTGGTTATTTTTCTGGCAAATTTCAGTGAAATTTTTTTTAACAAAATGGCTAACATACAACTGTTACATCAATCTAATCTGAATTTAATTTGGATGTAAGATTTATGTAACAATGTTCTTTGAAACGAAGCATCTTTTAAGAAACATATTCAGCAATAAAGGAAATATGGTTAAAAAATATAGAGCAATATGGATATTTTACGAAAGTTTACTGAAAATTTTCTTTAAAAATAGCTATAAATGAAAAAAGTTTTTCAAATATATATTGGAAATTGTGCTTCAATTTATAGATAGTGATATTAAAAGTACACAGGCCAGCGTTCATATCCATATCTTAAGTATTACTTGAGATATAGTGTTAACGGTGCAGCAGATTTTGGAGATTTTGAGATAACCAAAGTTTTGATAAAATCAGCTTTAAAGTCATACTTTCACTTGTGATAGTGATGATGTTGCCACTTCTTTCCGAATGTATGAGGTAAACCAGGGATGCACAACCTATGGCCCGCGGGTGAAAATTGGCCCGCGTCGCCTTTAAAGTTGGCCCGCGAATGTTAATAAAATAAGACTAATTTAAAAAGAAATGAGACTCTTTCAAATAAACAAAAGAAGAAATCTGATAGGAAAACGATTCTACATCAGAATAAATATTTTACATCTGTTCATTAAGTTCATTTTTTTATAACGCGGATTTTCAGTTTGTTCCCTTCATGGCTACCCGAGAGTATGAATGTTCGTATAGGAGTTCAAAATGCAGCAACTTTCTTTGGCAGTACTTACATTTGTGAGCAAACTTTTTCTTTAATGAATTTAAACAAATCAAAAATAAGAAATAGAATAGCAGATGAGATCCTTTCTTCGGTCTTACGTATTGCCACAACGAATCTTAAGCCCAACATAATATCAATAACTTCAAATATTCAGTCACAGCTATCACATTAAATTTTACTAATTTGTTTCAAAATTTAAATTGTGTTTATTGTATAATTACCAAAAAGTTTTCTCCTGTTATTCAATTTCAAGTTTTTTTCTAGAAATAAAGTATTTTAAGCAAATCTATTATGTTTGTGTTTTATTTCTTCATTGTATAATGTTTGCATGAGTAAAATAAGTAAATTAATAATTGTAATTCACACATGCGTATTGCCACAAAAAAGTGTTTTTACGTTTATAACATGTTTTAACATTTACGTGCTGCTTTGGCCCTCGACTTGATCTTTTTTCATATTTTGGCCCCTCATTCTGAAAAGGTTGTGCACCCCTGAGGTAAACTATGGCCTCATACTTATGGCTATTAATTGGCGCATTATAAAAAAGCATATAAATTTTTAAAAATAGCAAACAATTGTTATTTATGACTCTTGGACAAGGCAAGCCTACTAGCCGAAGGCTATGCGAAATTTATTTAGAAGGGTGCGTCTTTCCTATGAACCAGAGCGCTACGAAGGTGAGAGAACGTCTTTGCTTTAAGACTGCTCCGATAGATGGCACCACCAGAGAATTCACCCCTGGTAATTGCTCTACGACAGTATTTTCGTATATGGCATTTACTCGGTGGGTCTTTGGAAGCATTGGAAATTAAACAATAGCCTTCAAGGTGGAAGGCCATTACCCTAACCACAAGGCTACCATGGCCCTAGCAAAAACGTAAAACACGTTTTTTTTACCATTTTCGGTTTGAAAATGCAACTCCTTGTCAAGTTTTCCAAAAGACTCGAAGTACATTTATATTTCAGTAATTTAATTTCTATTTGACATACAATAAAACGAGAAAACAGTTTTAGAATCTGGAATGTTCTAAGTATTAGATTCACAAATAAAAAAAATTACATGCAGTGGAAAATCAGCTTTTTAACGTAGACAGATATCTTTATCTGCAAATGTTAAGAGATTTGGGTAGTAATTTTATAATTGTGAAACTTGCAATTTAACTTAGTGCATCATTTATGCATAATTTGATTTTTTTTTAACCATTTAATACAATTGCAACCTTTATGATGATACGTTTTCTGCAGATTAGAGTACATCATCTTCGGGCTTACTGCAGCCAAATGATAAGATAACCCTCTTTGGAACATAAAATACTGGGTACGATTCCAGCTCGAGAAGACTTTTAATTTATAGGGGACCGTATTTACATAATAAAAGTGGAAAAATTTTAGGCACTCATTTGGACAGGCATGTATGTTGGTAGGGCTTAATTGCAAGTTAGGTATAGGGAACTATGCTGTTGCAACAACAACATACTTGTATGGAGAAAAATGAAAGCACACTCTATTTCGGGCTGTTTGGAAGTGGCTGGAATCGAACTCGAGACTTTTCGGACAAAAGAATGTGATTCTCTATAAGTGTGCTTCTCTCTAAAGAGTACGGTGCCACTTTACCAAAACTAAATCGCAAAATGTATTTTCAACATAGATTTCTGTGATGGTTTTATGTGGCCTAGAAGTAAGCCAGTTCTCTTTAGAGCAAGAGCTTTCCGGTTCAATCCCAGCCACTATTGAACAACGGAAAATGAATGTTAAGCTTCCGCCTACCACACCTAATAATCTGACATAATGGGAGCTTAGTAATTTTTCAAGTTTCTTCCTTTGATATACAGGAGTAAGGGTGTAATTTACGAAAAATTGAGTTCAGTGTACATGGTTTTTATTTTATTTTTTACAGTATCTATATTTACAGACAAAAAAATTTATTCAAAATGCAACAAAGTTAATCTAACAAAAAAGCAAAAAAATAAGGAAATTCATTTCAATTTTTAAAATTTAGAAAAAAAATAATTAGCTCTTTTGATAGACTTATTCTCACTCTCATAAACTTTATTCACCTTTAAAATAATCTAATAACGACATCGCCAATTAGGTTGGCACTTTATTTATTTATTTTATTACATTACATATATTCAGACTTGTATGCTTGATTCTTGAGATCCGCTTGTAAGTCTTCGTCGATAATAGGACAAATAGCACAATGACAGGTGTACAACCACAGAAGGATAACGAAGAAAACACCCAGGGCCACGGTGGGAATCAAACCCTCACTCCTACGCTCTCAAGCGATTAGCGGTGATGCTTTAGACCACTCAGCCACGGAGCGCCCCTTTTTATATTCATACGTAGGGGAATAAATGGTGCCCACCTAGTGATGATTAGGAGTAACTTTTACCTCTTATGAAATCCTGGTATAAAGATAAAGCCCGGTGGCGTAGTGGTAGCGCTTTCAAGGCACAGGTGCCGAGCTAGCAGCCGAATGGTATTGACTCTTACCATCGGATCAATAGTTCATGAGCTCGAACCCTGCCTTGGGGTAGAGCGTTTGTAGCGGTTTGTAATCCACTTTAAGTTGTAGGTCCCTATCTGTGTGTGCAAAAAGTGACCGTTGAGTGATAATTAAACCAAATTAAACTGAGGTTCTGTCCTCGGACTAGAGAAGGTCTACTCAGCTTTTCATCCTTTCAATGAGTCAATAAAACTGAGTACCCAGTATACTTGGGAAATAAACATTGGGAGCTTCGAGTTAGGTTCACCATCTAACCGGGACATATGCATCGCACCCCAGAGGTCTAGTTCAAGAAAACGGAAAAGGGCGTTGTAAGCCTTGAACCCATGCAAGCTGTCATACCAGAGTTTAGTCTTAAGGATGAAATAATTAAAAGTGATATAATTTTGAGTAGGTGAATTTCTTAAAATATAAATAAAGCTTTTAATCTTTAATCTAATTTTCATACAAGTAAAGGCATAAAAAACTACAATAAGCACAAAACTACTTTGTCTAGTGTAATCATAAAATCTAACGTTTTAGACAAAATGACTATATAGAATTATGTTACTTTATTTCTCTATAAACACGTGATTCAAATTTTATTGAAAGTGAGTAGTAGTAAAATTAAAATATCACGTAAAATTAAAATATTTACAAAATGAAATATATTGTTAAAAATTTCATTCCCAGCAAACCATTTTTTATTTAAAAAAAGTAAAAGATAAAAATTAAAAAAACACTTTGGAAATCTCTACTTATATTCTAGAACAAAAGGGAAAAGTTTTAACACAAATGGAAAATATTTATATTTCACAGAATACTTTAAAGGTACATTTATTTTAAGCAAGTTAATGTTAGCTGTGAAAATATACGTTTCGCTGCACACCATTCAAATCATTTTACATCTGGTTCAATAAATTTTAATTTACACTTGACTTGGTGCACTTTTATTCATTTTTGATCTTACTAGGGGAAAATGTCTACCTAGATTTAGACTGTCACAACAATTTATGAACTGAAACAAACATTAAATTACGGCAATGAAAACAGAAGTAGAACACATGTCAGATACTTTTTGTATGTCATAAACCGAAATAAGCGAACATTCAAAGAACTAAAAGAAATAACTTCTCACTGGAACTTCAGTTTAAACGTTAAAAAACACAAATTTTACAGTTTAAAACAACAAAAAAATGTCTACAAAATACAAAAATATTTAATTAATAGTGTCTCAAAAGGATATTTTACATAATTAAATAGTCTTATGCATTGATTAGTTAAAAACAAATCGAATGAGGTGCTTAGTGCTCGAAAACTGTCTTTTGTTACGAAGTTTTTAAAGGTTGAAGATGGCTACAATTTCGTCCGCGTTTCATTTCGCTACTGATTGGCTACATATTGGAAAAGGCAAAATCACATTCGCTGCAGAGGGTAAAAACAATTCTCATTTAAAAATAGCTGATTAACTGTTGAAGAATCATATTAGCTGAAGTGAGTAAAAGTTATTAAATATTGAAGTGGAGAACATTTTCAGTTACCCTTCTAACAAGCGACATAATGGAAAAAGGAAAATCACATTCGCTGTAAAGAGTAAAAACAATTCTTATTTAAAAATTGCTTAGTTACAATCCCAAAAATCATATTTATTGAAGTGTGTAAAAGTTGAAGTTGGTAAAATTTGAGTAAAAACTATTAAATGTTGAAGTCGAGAGCATTTGCGGTCGCGGTTGCTTCTGATTGGCTATGTATTGGGAAAAGCAAAATCACATTCGCTGCAGAAGATAAAAATAATTCTTGTTTAAATCCACTGAATCACTATCCAAAAATTGGAGGTGTTGTAAAATTACAAAGGTATAGGTATGTGCCATTATAAAACAAAACACAAGCAGCAACACCTCCAAAAATCATATTCGCTTAAATGTGTAATAGTTCTGCTTTTTTAAAAAAAACTCGGGGAAAAAGAATAAATTTTGTTATTAAAAAAAAAGAAATTACTAAGGAAGAGGAGGGCCTACAAAGCTGTAAGCATTTTTATCTATCTCAACTATGATGTATTAATGACAGTTTTAATGTGTATAGTGTGTAAATGCATGCGTGCATCTGTGTATGCACATTACATAGATATTTTGGCTTGTTTATCGCTCAACGGTTATTTTTGGCTCAAGGAAATAATTAAACGGGAACTTGCAATTTAAAGTGTATTCCAAACCACAACAAACATCCAAGATGGGATTCAAACCCACGAACTGTTGAACCAAAAGCAATAGCCTTTAACAGAGGCAGACGGGATGAATTTTAAAAATATAACTACACAGAACACAGAAAAAGAATTTTAGTATAAGGCTATATTTTCGGAATTCAATCTTAAATAACAGTAGCTTACAAGTTAAAAGTCAATGAATATCATTTCAGCAAACTATTAAATATCAAAAATCATTATCTATACTTTTTTTAGCATTCGATTGAACTTAATTTTTATTCCACTTTGAAAATTTCAAATAAAAAAATTAACGAGTCAAGTTATATATATATATATATATATATATATATATATATATATATATATATATATATATATATATATATATATATATATATATATATATATATATATAAAAGTAAAAAATTGTTTTAACAGATTGAATTAATGTAGTTCAGATACAAAAAAAATCAATTACAAATGCATCAATCTTAATAAATGGTTAAGAGCATCAGACGCTACAAGTTTAGTTTTTTCGCTCCCAATAAAAATCATTAGATTAAAACTAAACTTAATTACCATTAATATTAAAGAGCTTTTTAAAAAAATTAATAAACATCAATTTCAAGAAAAAAATTTACTGCTGCCAATAAATCATTTTTATAAGATGATGGTATGATATTAATATTCTGTAATTTAAACATTTAATTAAAGCAATTAATTACACTAAGTAATATTATTTTTTAGCTTCTTTTATTTTAAAGTCACGGAATAATTACAATGAATAACTAAATTTTATAAAATTAAAATATAGAAATTTATATAAAAAAAAGGCTTTAGAAATTCGAAGTCAGATTAAAATTTTTAATTTATCATTAAGCAAAATTATCGAAAAATTTCTGGGTTGTATTTCTCTCAGAAACTTTGCTTTTATCAAAACACAATTAGTTTAAAATATAAATAAATATATATTTGTGTTCATATAGAAACTGAATGAAAAACCATGAAAATTAATTCAGCTAATAAACACTACGACACATTAAAATTTCAAGTAGAAAATATATAGCAAAAATGAATGAAAATTTATGTGTATGTATAAAATTCAAATACGAGGGAGACCAAAATTTTCAATAAAAACTATTTAGTTTTCTCAAACATTCTCCAAAATATTTTTGTGCTCAATTTAAAATGAATTTATGTAAACATCCAAGCCAAGAATGGAATCGAACCTATGAACTATTGAACTAAAGGCCAAGTAACTAATTATCGGACTCGCTGCTTTGTCACTATATGGTTAAATTTAAGACACAATCTAAAGTAACAAATTAAATTTTTTTTTTAAAAAATGCACTTCATAGCCTATAGTTCTTGCCTGCAGTAGCCTAGATCCGAATGCAGTTTAATATCGATGATATGCTATCAATGATATCGATACTGCTTTGATAAATTTAATATTAACATACTTCAATTTTTTTTCATATTTGAAACAGTCTGAAATGTTGGACAATTGGGGAGGAACACATTTCTTCCCTCCATCCTGTACACCGATTTGTGTTTAAATGTAGCTGAGCAACACGACCAGTACATCATGCAACAAGTTGTGTTGATTCACTCAATATAGCTTACAAGAATTATTTTTAAGCAAAAGAATCTTCATTCATATTGAACAAAGGGGATAAACGTAATATAACTTAAGGCTTTTCTGTGATCAAAATGGTACCTATATATTGAAGTACAGTCTGGAGCATTAACCTCATTAAACCTCATAGGAAACCTATTGTAGTTTGTTTTTGTCGCTGTACGGATATTTTTTGCACACGAGAGAAAAATAGACTGGCTCCTATGACCTTAAGTGGATTCCGAACCACTATATCCACGCCCAAGTTTTGATTCTCACCCACGAATGGTAGAAATGAAGGCAAGAGTGTAACCATTCAACTATCAGGTCAGCTATTCTATTAATGGATTATTATGTTATAATATGCATTAGTTCAGAATATTTTTAACATCATGTCCAAAGATTTTAAAATTATTTAAAGCTCTTATTCTCATATTCTCATCTGGAGGATGATTTTAGAGATTTTTTTCCCACGGCGGGCACACTTGGGTGACGAACCCTAAGCCACAACGAGGCCAGAAACTGCTACTCATGTGTCGTTACCCAGCGGGCACCTGTGAACCAATGGTTTGGTTGGTTTGTTTGTCGCTCAACGGTCATTTTTTGCACACGAGGGCTAATTAGACCAGGACTTACGGCTTAAAGTGGATTCCGAACCACTACAAACATCCATGCCCAAGGTGGGATTCGAACCCACGAACTGTTGAACCGAAGGCAAGAGCGCTAACCATTCAGCTGCCAGCTCGGCCCTGTGAACCAAGTCACGGAGGCGAGTAGTGTTACCCGCGCCATACCACCACAAGCCCGTTTATAGGGCGGGCTACATTCGTACATCATCACGGAAGAAAAGATAGAGAAACACAGAAAGAACAGAAAAAGAAAGTAACATCCATATGCGAACCGGGATTTGAACTCAGAACACATAGCTCAGGAGTCAGGAGCGCTAACCACTCAGCCATCGGTCGGCATGATTTTATTGATAAAACAACACTTCTCACAATCGAAAAAAAAAATATAGGTTGTCTTGACCAGCTTAGTTGGGCTTTCGTTCTTAATATCAGAAGGTGTGTTCGGATCCCGAACCATTCGAAGATCTAATCCCGAACCACTAATGCCAACTAAGGCACGTTAAATGTCATTGTCGCAATGTTCTTCGGGTGAAATGACACAGTTTGGGATTACAAGCCAAATTTCGGGGTTTTCTGCTTGGTCATTGCTTTTAAATTAGGAAGATACACTTTCGGGAATAGGATGTCCCACCTGTTGGGTGCCTGACTGTATAAGGTGTCTTCAACTTCATTTCTTGATGTGCTGAAAGAGGGAAAATCTACTTAGCCGGTCATTATACCACAGCAACCCAAAATATTTATATTTAAGTATTCGCTAAATAATTTCACTGAACACACAAAATTTCAATTTCATTCCGTATTTTTTTTTAAGAAATTCTTTGACATTATCCCATTGCATAAATTAATATAAATATTTTAAAAATTAATTATTAATTAATCATAAGAATTAGTTTCGTAGAGTGAATATAGCTTTTAGTGAATTTATTTACAACAATCTGATTTTAAACTGTACAATTGTCAGTCCAGAAATTATAAGATTAGTTTTCCGAATTAAAATATGATAGCAATTATTTTTCTACTGTTTTCTTATTTTTTATTAAATCTTAATTTAAATATGCGTAATTTATGTCTGAATATAAATCATAATTTATATTATCAGTTAAAAATTCTAAACTGAATTCTGTGGCATGACAACTCATGTGGGCCAAGGCCTACAGTGCCTATCTCAGTTTTCTTGACCGAGAGGACCTGGTGTGCGAAGCATATGCCCCTATTAGGTAGTCAGCCTAACGCTCAGTTTATTGGTACTTAATTTATCGGCCCATTGAAAGGATGAAAGGCTGAGGCGACTTTGCCCAATCCGAGGATTGAACCTAGGACCTGTGTCTTGGGAGCTACCACTACGTCTCTGGTCTTCTATATTAGTTATACAACTTTATTATTAATATTACACTTATTTATATTATGTATGATATTTACACATACAATAAATGTTTTTCATTTAATATAACCACACGATTACAAACAATCAAAATATCCTGAAGTATTTGATAGTAGCTACATTAAAAGTACTAAATATAAATTTTAAACAGAAAATTATTAATACATTAAATACATTAAACTATGAAATAAAGAAATTAATTGAATATTATTTTAACGCATATTGAAGTCATATTAATATTAATAAGGAACAAAAGAATAAATAATAGTAAAAGAAGATTTTTCAACAATAGAAAAGTTTATATATGTTTAAAATGTAATTTGATTAATATACAAATATATCAAAATATTTTAAATTGCTTAAACATAATTCAAAAATTAGTAAGCAATAGAAATATTACTTTTGAACTGTATGATCTAGCAATAAAAAAAAGATATTGAGATATTATATAAAATTAAATATTAAGCAAAAGAAATTTAAATAATAAACAAAAGAATAACATGGAATAATATATGAAATTAAATAATTAATAAAAAACTGAAAATACTTCATTTTAAAAATTACTTTGTATCAATACAACCTTGTATTAAAATCAATTACATGCTGAAAAAGTTATGATCTTTGAACAATGGGAATTGTTTTAAACATAAATATTAATTGAAAAAAAAGGAAATTACATACGATTTCCGTTTTAATATTAAGATATTACGTAAAAAAGACAAGACATAACATAAATTTAATTATTTTCTACAATCAATTAAAGTTGAAAATTTTTGTATTTAATAAAACGCTTGCATCAATTACTTCAATACAATAATGTTCTAGAATGACTTATTTTAAACTGATTATAAAGTTAAATTATGGCATTTTTAGTCACTTAATTAATTTTTACGATATTATTACATTGAAACAATCAATAATATTATTTATGAGCTAGTTATATTTGACATATGAGAAATGCATTTCAAATAAGTTAAAAGTAATATCCATTCATTTATTAGATTTAAAACAATTTTTCGTTGATAAATTGAACAATTAATCTTAAGTAAATTGAATAATGTGAAACGGATAATTATTCTAAGCGAGGCTGAATTTCTTAATTTAGTTTCTGTTCTGTTTATAATTTCGATGGCTAAACCAACCAGTTTTTTAATGAATGTACCTTTATGTGAATGTTTAATAATAAAAGCTAAATATTTAAGAATACTTCAATAGTGCTTTATTGGTAAGTCAAATGTAAAATATTTTATCCTAATGATGATTCGACCAAAGTAAATTTATTACTGTGTTGCTGGTATTGGAACAAATCTAATTAAAGTTTTTCTTTGTGTGAAAGTAAACTTTATTAATTTTTATAAATTATTATTTCAACATAGTTTATTCACTAGATTACAATTATTTTAGTTTTATTTAGTTTAATTGATCTAATTTGTCAAGCATTATTCAATTTCGTTAATAATGTTTCATTTTGCGTTGAAAATTAGCACAAATAAATAATTATATATTAGTTTTTACTACAACATATTTTAAATTCTTTTACATATTGTCGAAAGTGAAATTTTGTGATAATATACTGTATTCTGAGATAAAAATATTCTATTTAATCTAAAAATTTTCACTTTAGCATATTGTTTAGAACGTAGGTTAAAAATACAAATATTATAAATTAACAATATATATATATATATTATAATTTTACAGAAATGAATTTTTGAATAAGATATGTTTGTGTAAGTTTCATAAATTGTTTAATAAAATCGAACTCTTTAATAACATTGTAAATACTAAAAAAAATCAGTTTATAAAACAGCATCTAGTATTAAATGTACTTAAATACTTTTCTTTTTATTTTGTGTATATTTGTTATTTACTGGTGGTTCTTGACAGTTGTTTAATTATGGTTATAATGGTTTATATCGTTGAGTAGTTACCATGGGTGTAATGGTCTGGAGAAAATTTCCTCCCCCTCCAAATAAGTATTAAAATTGAGGGAGTAGATCCTCTAGTTGAGCCATCTATTGGAGAAGTTTAGAACAAAAGTCATACTTTCACTTTCGTGGTGCTGTGATTAAAGGAAAGACGCACCTTACTGACTGAAATTCGCATTGTCAATGGCATAGCAAACTTGACATGTCCAAGTGTCATAAGTGACAACAGCATCATGGTTTGTGTAAAAATAGTCAAATAGCAAAATTATAAATTTTGCTATTTTTTCTACCTATTACTGCTAATTTGCTATTTCTTTTTATGTAAAATAGTTTATTTCAGGTCAATTTCACTGAAAACAAACAGAATGCAACACTTCAATGTGTTCCATTTAATGTAAAATGTATCTAAGTCCATGAATTGAATTTATAGTTTTGATGCCTGATTTAGCCTTTGCCTACTCAGTTTACATTTTAATAGATAAAGACGACATTTTGAGATACGGTAAATCAAACCAATGAAAACGAAAGTAGAAATAAATACTTTGCGATTAATTACTTTGTGTATATGGCAAACCGAAATAAATAAAAACAGGAAAATAAAAATTGTTACTGAAGTATCAGCTTGAATGTGAGAGCATTAAGTTCTAAATTTTAACATATAAAATTGCGCACCTATAAATAAATTATTTAATAAGCAGCATTTCAAAATGAGGCTTTGAGTTACGAATTCAAGTTCCATGCAGTGATTTCATGCGTGATGTTCGGTGATGTTTTGGGGCTGATTGCGTCTTACTTGCTCATGTCATACCCTTATACGCTTGTCATCTGGCTCCAGAGCAAATCTTGACTCATCAGTAAACATTACATTGCCCCAGTCAGACACAGTCCAATTAACATGTTCCTGGCACCACTTTAATCGTAACCCTCTTGATTGTGTGGACGGGTAGACAAACACAAACACGAGGCACCCGTGCGTACAGTCCACTCATATGTAATCTTCGACGTACAGCAGCTGCAGATATCACCATACCAATGGGCACTCTAACCATAGATGTCACACGTGTGGAGGTCGCTCTGCGATTCTGCATGGCTTAAATCGCAATATTTCGATATATCGGTCTGTAACCCTTGGGTGACCGGCTACGAGCCTTCGGACAACTCTCTGTGTGGTTTGGAATTGTTTCCATAAGCGTAAAATTAGAGAATGATGAACGCCGAAGAAATGAGCAACATCCTGAGATCGACTGTCCTGCTTCAATGCGCCCCACAGCACGCCAGCGCTCATAATCTTCCATTCGTCTTCTGGAAGTCATAGAAACACGTTATGTCTTGAAATGAAATTGTATGAAAGTTTTAAACACCTTCTATTAGCACTTACAATCAACTTCTGTAACCCTTCATAAAGCTGGTTTCTTATAAGAATGCCCTTTTTGCATATTTATTGGCATGAAAGCGTGATTGGCTTTAACCTAACATAGTTGCATACTTCCATCTACCTTTGCAGCGATTTGCATCCTCTTCAGTTCTGATTGACTTCCGGAAATTAGCATTTTCCTCTACATGCTTAACTTTTGGAAGTGTGTGTGTATATATATATATATATATATGCCAATTGCCAATTCTTGAGTTGTGATGCTATTTGATGACATCCTGCATCCTGATCTAGAGTTCTTCAACTGTGTATGGATTTCTTTCGTATATTCACCCTTTTACAAGTCCCCATAAATAAAATTTACAATTGGACAAATCAAGTAACAGAAGAGACCACAAGCCTCTGCTGATCGTCTTCTCAGGGGTAAGCACTTCCAGCGTACGGGACAATCATGGTCCGATATGTGCCATGTGGCACTGTCCTGCTGAAAGTACCTTAACTGAAGCTTCTATTCTGGAAAGTTTGAATAAAGCTCTTCTAGAATTCTCAAATCGAATTCACTATTACAGTCGTCTCAAAGAATATGGACTCAAGGGCCTAAAAATGTTAAATTTTTAATTGTAATTCAAATTATTTGGTCTTTAAATTTTTTATAATCATATTATGCATGTAGATAAGTGTATGTGCTTATTTTGTATTCAAAATACACTTTTAAATAAAAAATAAATATATTTGTAAAGTAAAATAAATCTCCCTTCATTTTTGAAGTGAAATGGGTTTCAATTTATCATTAATATAAAATAGATTTTTTTTAATATTGAGAAAATATACTAATGCACTTCTTTCGCTATGGCAACAGTAGCTTCATGTGAAAGAGCATCTATCTGGTATCCTAAAGTTCCATAATTTACTCCGCCAAAAATCTGAGATTTCAGTATATCCCTCTGTACACACAGCTCTTATAACTGACACCAGTTAGCCAAAGATCGTCCCTCTGAAAATACCGATTTACATTAATTTTTCTGAAAGATATGTTTCTAAATGGATGTAAAATGAATATTGAAAGAATAGATAGAAGCTCTGGTGTTAACCTCGTCAAATGAGCGTATATCAGAGCTAATAATCTGTTGATGATATTTAAAAGCTTTGGATACTGAAATAAGGAACCGGAGATTAAGTAATGAATAAAAAATACAAAAGTGGTTGTTTGAAAAACTATATCTACATTCTGTAATACCTAAATATATTGCTAAATGTTGCACTGAAATTAATACAGTGACACCGATATTGAAATAAACATTTACACTGAAATTGATTGAAAATGTGTAAGACCTGATACATTGCAGTTAATATCGAATACATTACAACACGTATTCGATTTTATTTTATGTTTTTGCATCATTTATGCCATAACATTTATGTTTTTGCAAGACTATCTTAATTTAGTATCATTAAGCAGCTGAATTTTATATTAAATATATTTCTAGTTATTTCTAAATAACATTTGCCAGTTATTACAATTTTAATAACTTACTTTCCTATTTCTATTGTATAATGACTAAAATATAAGGAAATTCCATGCATAAAAATATATTTTACAATATATTGAGATTTAAAAGGTATTTAGATTTTCTTTTCAGTTGAAATCTATCTCATAGTATATACTTTAACTAATTATGTATCTGAAGACAATTTTATTAATTACTTCTCTATCTAACTTGATATTTTTATCCCCTTAGAATTCATCCAATTATTATTTTACCAAAGAAGCATACGTTATACAGCAAACAATTTTGATTTTTTACGGCAGTAATCAAAAAGAAATATAGTTAAGATCATTACGACTTAAGGAAATAAGTTTGTTATGAATTAAGTTAAATGATGTACCTTTCATGGAATATCTGAAATCATCACTGGTTTACTCTTAATTATTAAAATAAAATTATAAATGATTTTCTTTTTAGAAATCATATTCAATTTTACTGTTCAGAACGTTCTATAAAACATGTATTTAGTATAAATTCAGAATTTTTGTCTCATTTAGAAGTAAAATATTAGACTTAACTTCATAATTATTATTTCTTCAGCAATTTTTTCTTCAAATAAATGGAGAAAAAAGCAGGACAAGCAATTGTTTCCTACAAAATATATCACCTAAAAATTTATAGTTTTCATTCAAGTATTTTTAAATTTAAAATTTTAAACTTTTTATTTAAATTTAACAATTTAAAATTTAGGAACTTTAAAGGATTTTCATACAAATAAGAATAGAATACTAGAAAAAAAATCAGTTTAGTGAAAAACCAAAATTTTTTATAGTAATATAAAATCTTCAATTTAGTTTATTATGAATATAATTTTTCATGGACAAATGTATTTGCAAACAGTATATTATACATACACACACACACACACACACACACACACACACACACACACACACACACACACACACACACACATACATATATATATATATAAATATATATATATATATATATATATATATATATATATATATATATATATATATATATATATATATATATATATATATATATATATATATATATATATATATTTGCCTTATGCAATTATAATTATATAATTCCGATTTATTTGTAAAGAATATTGAGAAGTAAAATCGAACATAATTTTTTGTTCAAGGTAAGCAAATTTCCTAAGCGAAATATTATTTTAAGAAAAAGAAAAGAGTAAATAGAATCAGAGAAATAGTGGGCACAGACACACACATTTCTCATCATGAATAAACTATTCTTACGTCACCATGTTTCTTGATACTTAATTTGACACTTGACCTTTAAGATGTTAGTTTTCGCTTGATGTGTTCATTTAATTAATTTCTATTAGTTTAAATTAAACGTTAGTTCCAACATTTCGGCTTTAAGGGTATTGATTATACATGTTTAATTTACATGATTTTGCAGCATAAAAGAGCATTATAATAGTTATCATTGAATCAAAGACTGTTTATGTTCATATGCAAATTATATATGTAATCCTTGAAAATAATCTTATTTATGTAATAAAATTTGCAGTTAATTAAAATGTATGCCATTGATAATGAAATGTTTTAAATTAAAAAAGTTTATGAATTATATAAATTTCATTAGTGTGACTCTAACACAAGCCCTTTGGCAGACTAACTCTTTCAAAGTAGTTTCATTATATTTTTCAAAAATCATTGCTAATATTTTTATGCGTCCTATCGTTCCTCTCTCTCTCTCTTTATATGTATATATATATATATATATATATATATATATATATATATATATATATATATATATATATATATATATATATATATATATATATATATATATATATATATATATATATATATATATGTGTGTGTGTGTGTGTGTGTGTGTGTGTGTGTGTGTGTGTGTGTGTGTAGATAGATAGATAGATATAATATTAAATATAATATTGAGCTTTTATAACTACTCTCTGTTAATTACTTATTAAGGAAATGTGCAATAACTTTCTTATGTTGTTAATTAGGAAATGGGAATCACTTTTACTAATAGACTATATGAAACTGATTACTTATACCGAAAAATAGCACAATGCTGTAGTTCGTAACAATGTTGCAAAATAACTTGCAAAATGTTGTGAAAGTGACTTTCCAGAACAGCTTACTTGTTTTGCAGAATTGGGGAAACGAGAGAATGTGAGCGTGTCAGTACTGTGTTATATATATAGCAACCCTAAAACGTGACAAAGATAATAGATTTAACCTGTAATTCCTTATTTGATGGTGTTTGGTTTGAAAATTTCAATATAATGTAGATGTTTCCTGAAGCTATTTTACCACATATTTCAAGATTTTTTTGTTTAATATCAAGATCCGAATAATTTAGCATTTCTGCATATATGAAATAACAAGTTTTATTATTATTACTATATATATATATATATATATATAAAATGTAAAATTTTCATGTTTTTTAACTTTGTGAAAAGTTAAAGATTATGTATTAATTTTTACATAATTACAATTGGGTTCATCAAAAAGGAAATTTATTATAAAATTAAAATATTCCTATTTCAAAAAAGTGAAGTTGCAAATAATAAGATTTGTCTTATATTTCAATGGATTTTCAAGTACAGCTACACAATCAATATTAACTAGGATAATCTTTATTTTTTTAGTAGATCCACAGTTTCTTTTCCTTCTGAGTAACATTGCTTGAAGTTCATCCTTAATCATTTGAGGTCAGAAAGCAAATGCATCCGCAATAAGCAGCATTTTAATTGATAGATGATATCGTTTTGCTATGAATTTCAATTTCAACGTCTTTATAAATTTACAATGGGATTCAAGTCAGTGTTGCTCTCTATCTATATAAATCTCTGCCTTTATTTTGAAACTATTCTTTGCTTTTTTTTTGCCATATGGCATGGAGATTTATTCTGCTGAAAGAAAAGTGGTACTTTATTTGGGAAGAGTTCACTGATGAGAACATTAATTTTTGTCCAGGACATATAGTATCGTGCTTTTTTGCATTCAGAATGACATTAATCACTTGAATTGGCGTCATTCCATGTACAAACATGCATATTCAAATCATAAGCTTTATTAGCTTCTTTGTAATTTCTTCTGCATAAAATGAGGACGTAGCTTTTTCCTTTTACTCTATACCTATTTTATTTTCAACCATCACAATCAAAGAAGCTAGACTACATTCAATCTGGTAAATTCCACCAACACACCAATGGTACTCTAGAACATCTCCTGGAACTTTTCTGAAAATAAAATGTGATCGAAAATCTTAAACTGCCTTGGAAAGATTCTATAAAGTGGACATTTAAAATGTTTATACTTTGACCTTTGATTGAATCTTTGAACTTTGAACCAGATTGAATGAAGCTAGACTACATTCAATCTGGTAAATTCCACCAACACACCAATGGTACTCTAGAACATCTCCAGGAACTTTTCTGAAAATAAAATGTGACCGAAAATCTTAAACTGCCTTGGAAAGATTCTATAAAGTGGACATTTAAAATGTTTATACTTTGAACTTGTTACAAAAAATTATCCTACTTCTAAAAAAGTTGTAGCCATTCAGCCTCACCGAAACATATTCTGGATTGCATTGAACTTTCTAGGGAGGATTTATCCTCAGATCCCCTGCTTTTCATCGACTTTCTAACTGCCAACAATTTATTGGAGTTGATCTGACATATGTCAGATCTTTAAAGAGGATAAGCCAACAACAACAATCTAAGAGTAATATTTTAACACCTGATTATTTGCATCGACTGATTTTCTGACTACTTAATGTGTTCTTTTGCCTAATGAATTTATCTTTTTGCGTTGTTTAAGATTTAAATAAGGAATTTTCTATTGCACTTACATATTTTAATCGAAAATTTACAACTTTATCTTTACTGCTTTTGAATTAACTGAAATACCTGTTGCTTTAATTACACATCTGACAGCATTTGGTGAAGTTCTTCACCAAATGGAGGCATGCCCTTTACATCATTTACTCTTTAGTAATATACCTGTTCAAAACTGTAACCATGCTATCTCCACAAAAATAGCTAGATTGAAGACGTAACACCTCAAGGGAATGATAATACCTCCAAATGGACATCAAGGGTACAGCAGTTGTCCTTACTGTTCAGACACTGAACTCGCTCCCGACTATTCCTTTGATTGCTCTGTCATATTGGCAACGCTCTTCAGCATCCATTTCAATCCCTCACATCAACTCCTCCATTCCTCGGAAGTTATAAATGCGGCCAGAGCTGTCTTGGACACTTTTGAATCAATTTGATTTCATTGCACTACTTTACTGGACAAGACAACGACAACATAGTCGGTAATACTTGTATATTTTTTCGCCCTGATCTTGACTTATTTTTTCACTGATTTAAATTTTTCATTATGCAAGCACAATTTTTCCATAACATTTAAAAATACACATATACCAACTTGTTTTGCACAATTTAAGAAATAGATACTATTTTCTATAAATAGTGCATTTCTGTTTTTTTTACAGATGTCTAATCAGTTTTTGATTTCAATGGTATTGTTTTAAATTATTTGCTTTCTTTAAGAAAAGAATTAAAATAATAAAAAATTTTATTTTCTTATATTATTATCAATCTTTTGGCAAAATTCTTTAAAGTAAAACTTTGCCTTTCATCATCAAAACATACTGAAGTTTGGCTACTGACATTTAATTGATTCTCAGAACAGTAATTGTGGTTGGTTTGTCGCTCAATGGTCATTTTTTGCACACGAGGGCTAATTAGCCCGGGACCTACAGTTTAAAGTGGATACTGAACCACTACAAACATCCATGCCCAAGGTGGGATTCGAACCCACGAACTGTTGAACCGAAGGCAAGAGCGCTAACCTTTCGGCTGCCAGCTCGGCAACAGTAATTGTGAAGGGCCAGTACTTTTTTATTCAATACATTTCAGCAGTTAGGAAAAAATGTTCTCTGTTTTTTAGATTAAAAAAGCTTACAATTTTAAATATAAATACATTTTAATTTCGTATCTTTAATTAAATTCTAAATTAAATTTCCTTTAATTTGAGGTATAAAAATTTAAGTGTAACAAGAAATTAATATATTCTTTTAATTTACATATGTGTATAAGATCACAAAGTGAAAAGAAATAAATATTTCAGAGAGTTCCAAATTTTTATATATATATACACACACACACACACACACACACACACACACACACACACACACACACATATATATATATATATATATATATATATATATATATATATATATATATATATATATATATATATATTGATTGGTTTCATTGGTTTCACATGCTGTTGTTATTGTTGTTACTTATGTTACTTGGACAAGCCAAACTCGCTATGCCACTGACTATGCAAATTTAAGTCGGTAGGGTGCACGTCTTTCGTTTAACCAGAGCACCACGAAGGTGAAAGTAGGATTTTGCTCTAGACTCTACCGATAGATGGCACCACTAAAGAATCTACTCTAATTTTTACTTTGTTCTGAGGGCATACTCATCGTCCAATCAAAAAGTGTATTCCAATTTTAGGAAAGAAGTGAGACATGGAAAAATAACATTTACGATCTGTTAATGATATTTATTATTTACTTAACTTTCTTCAAAGTACTTTTTGGTACACGAAATAAATTTTGGCGTGTAGATTACCTAAAAGCAATTCGAACGAGGTGGGGAAAGCTTGAATATTCACTTAAGTGAAGCAGTTAAATACTGAAAATGGTATCAACGTTCAAATATATTTAAATCAGGGACGTATCAAGAAAATTAAAAACATATTTATGGAAGAAAGCAAAAATAATATTTTTCAAAAATAAATGAAGAATTAGTGAATAGTGTTTAATAAAGCATTACAGAGTGTAAATGCTGTAAAAAGGTCATTATCTATATTTTTTAATATCCAATGGCTAAATTAAGAGGATAATTTTGCAAAGTGAGAAAGAACCCCTCCCTTTCCTTTTGAAGCAAGCACATGTTCTAATCCTTTTGTATCGAGGCGTATGAAGCTTTACATTGAGTTTAATTGTGATCATTAATTACGATTTAAATTAATTACAAACATTTGCATCAAAATTTCGAAGGTAAAATATAACGTATACGTTAAAATACTCAGTAACCAGCATCTTTATTTAATAAATGTCTTTCCATTCTTTATAGCCGTTTTTAGTTCAAATAATTTTTGTGATAAGCGGAATATTGGAAAAATCGAATACATGTTCGCCAGAAGAAACTTCGCTGAACATATAGAATAAAGATTATGTATCATATCCAGTTCTATCTATCCCAGAATTAGATTATTCACAGTGTTTATAAAAAACAAATGATGTTTACAAAGGGGATGGGCATCAATAATAAGCAATTATTTGATTTTGTAGTGTTTTTCATCATTAAATAGATTTGTTAAATAGAAGAGTTTTTTGATAATAGTCAAAATGGTGTAACAAAAACCATTTGATTAATCCAAAGGATTGCTAAATTGAATATTTCACGTCAGGATAGGAAGTGAACAAAATTTCAATTATATTTCTTTTTATAAAAACTCTTTACTTCATATTGTTTTAAGTTTTTTCATTAAATTGAATGGATATTATATAATTTCATTGCAGTAACAAACTGAAAACACAGAGACGTACAATGAAATAAATGATAATGTCTAAAATTTATTTAAAAGCTGAACGTTTGAATGAAACAAAATTGCTATTTTGCATGAAATTATATTGGTTAAAAATATTACCTTTAACTATCGGTTTTTATGAGTTTTAAAATTGCATTTTAAACAATGATTTCGTTTTCGATTGTTGCGACAGTTAAGAAAAAGAGGTTTGGAATGTTTATCGGTCAGCTTTCGTATTCTATGGCTAACTAGACCGGTATTTATCGTTTCAAGTGGATATTGATCTACTACAGACAACTAAACATGAAGTGGGAGTCGAACCCACGAACTGCTGAATTGAAAGTCATAGTACAAACATTTCAAAAGAATGCTCGGTTTTAAAAGATGAGGATTTCAGGCGAAACATATTTTTTCTGATATGGTAGTTATGTAAAGTGGACAATTCTAAAAGATGGGGAAAACAATAAACTGAAGCGATAAAGTTCCGAAATACTGTGAACAGCGGCACGCGCAATTTTACAATAAGTTTATATCAGCAAATCAAAATTTTCAAATGAAGCATTGGTTATATTTTAAGTGATTTAGAGGCCAACACCCTTATATAAATTCCAATCCATTCGGTAACATCGTTCATAATTCTACCGAACTCAAAAATTTGAAGGGCATATAAAATTTATATAGATACCTTGTCAAATATATATATATATATATATATATATATATATATATATATATAGTTAATAGTATATTTTATAAAATACAATGAATATAATGAAACAAAATACATTGAAAATATTAAATATATATATATATATATATATATATATATATATATATATATATATATATATATATATATATATATATATATATATATATATATATATATATATATATATATATATATATATATATATATATATATAAAGTATTGTTGAATATTGAGTTAAAGACAATGGACCCTTTTGGAGTGTGTGTTTCAAATGAATACAACAGCAGGGTTAAGACAATTAGAAAGAATATCTTATTTGTAAAATTTTTTAATGCATATCGCTATGCATTTTTTTTGCTTACTAATTTTATTTCAAAATACTTATAATTATTTTGTTGGAAATAAATTGCTTCGGTAAACCTTGAAAATGATGCATCGCATCAAATTCTGCCCCAAAATAGAAATTGACAAAGAGGCAAAATAATTACATCAAGAATGACATGAATAAAACTGAATTCTTTTGATTAGACGCTAGTTTCACTGGCTTGCACCACTTGTACTTTGAATTCATCTTTCCATGAACAAACAACTTATAGCTCTACCTTGACCCCTTCTTTTATGTAAAACAACTCGTTTTGAATTCGAAACAATTGCTTCCATTTGCAGAATTTAGGGAGAGAATTGCGTTATATTTATGATTACAGTGCTTAACTATGTTCACTTTTAAATCGTTCATGCTTTCGTAATTTTAAAATCTGATTAAGGAATTTCGTAGTGACTTCTGACTCGTTTCAATGAATAAAACCTTAAGTGGGGATTGTTTGGATGGTTTTATTAACGAAGAATAGAGCTACGAGATGTCCGCGCTAGAGCGAAAAATTCAATGCCTGGATAATTATTATAATTTTTAAAGCGAATTCATTGAATACAAAGGCTTATAACTCTTCGAAATGTTCTACAATTCATAACATAAAAGAGCTCAGTAAGTGGTTGAAGACATTGAAACAGTGGTTGATATATTTTGCTAATAATTTTTCTACTTCCTTTGTTTCGTTATTTAGAAATTTGAATTAACATTTGTGTTTAATGATAATTGTAAAATGACTCTAAAAAGGGACAAACATCCGTTTCTTTGGAATAAATGGGTTTTGGATTTCATTATAAATGCATATTTTAGACATAAAATATAAAGTGTGTCCATGCATATAATTATTTGTATTCTTACCTATTTGCCTTGTTTTTACAAATTCTCATCTCAAGAAATTTCTGTAATTCAATGTATTCAAATTCAGAATAATGTTTAATAATTTCATATAATATTTTTATTTTAATCTCATATAAAATTAAAATACGTTACCATTCTTTACCTCTCCATGGTCATTTTTTCACATAAGTGTTAAATAGAGCGAATATATATAGAATATTCGAAGCCCTGAAAAACAATCAAGCTCTATATGAGAGTCGAACTCTCAAACTTTTGAATCGAAGAACACAGATCTTACACAATTCGGCAAAGAACTCACTGCTAAAACATATTAAGAAATATATTAATCATATTTATCTTTTTTTAAGTGAAACGCTTAAAACTAAGAAACTTCATACGTTTTATGATTTAGGAAATATTTTAAAGTTAGTATTAAAAATAAAATAAATATTTAAAAAAATAATAAAGCGCCATTTATGATAAAAGAGAAACACACCAATTTGGCAACTTAAACTAATATAAAGTTTTTCGTCCAAAAATTCTGGTTATTGTTTTTTGGAGTTTCCTGAAGCTTATTCTAATGGTGAATTCTTCATTATTTTACGTTAATAAGCTACTTTTTAAAATTTCATAATTTATAAATATTTTATTTTCGGTTCAAAATAATTTATTATTAGAAAATTATTTCTTTTTTTACACGAATGCATTTTAAAGTTTTAAAGAGAATTTTTTTACATGAATGCATTTTAAAACATGTATTATATTTAGTATTTTTAAAAATGCAAAATTACTTTTCCTTCGAAGAAACGAATCAGGAATTTTTTCTCAAAATAAAAGAACTTTAATTATAAATGCAACCTAAGAGGCTTGAGCACAGCCACCAGGCGCGTCGGCAGGTGGTGGATAGCCGAATGTCCTGTAGGAATGACAGGATAGCCTTGAATATAGAATCAGAGGCCGCGAACCAGCTCCCGTAAACCCTGGTGTTATGCGATCCGTGCATAGGGCTAATTGGCACCGCAGTATTGGTGTCTTAACGGAGCCTCTAGTTGCCTGGCGAACTTCTAGAGTAATTTGCCTTGCCCAGTAACTCAGGCAATGCTGGGTGGACTTATATTACCTGAGCTTATAAATTGTTATCTTGTGGCTGAAAAGACACAGGAAATAACAATCCTTTCTGCATTTGCAGGTGAAGCTTCTGAAGTAGACCTTGCTGAAAAAGACAAGGGAACTCAGAGGTAATCTTGTAAGGGGCAGCAATGAATCCTTCACTTGAGGTAGAAATGACCTCTAAACCAAACCATCTTCTTCTGGTGAAAGTCAGGAAGCTATTCCTAGCATGACTGACTTTCTGACCAGATGGGACTATTTCAGCAAGACCTTATCTGCTGGAAATGTCATACGCAAGAGGAAACGGCAGAGCATGTCATTTACAAATGTGAGGCTCTTGCCCTCCCTAAATTAACTTCTTTAGGCATCATCCATACTAGAGAGTTACACCTAGACTCCATTAAAGGGTTATCGGACTTTATTAGTAAAGTGGGTGACCCGAGCAATTGGAAATAGGAAACATTGGGTTTGGAGTTAACGGTACAAAATGCTGATAAAAGCAGAGGTGCCCAATGACATACAAACTCAATTTTTAAGAAGAAGAAGAATACAGAACAGAAACATAAGGCCTGGAAGAACCTAGGAGGAAATGAATTTGTTCTCCTGTTCAAGAGGTAGTGGGTTCTTTACCTGACGCAGCAGAAGACGATAGTGTTCCTGTGCCTATGCATTAAAAGTTTTTTAGGTTCAATGTTCATCTAGTGGAATGTTGTGGTGGGGTGATGATGTGGTGCCAAGTGTGGTATCGATTTCGTTATTTGACCGTGGTTGAAAACTGGAAGGAAGTTTGGCTCTGTTTTGCTGAATCCGTTTACAGAAATAGTCAGATGAATATGTACTACAACAACGTAAGTTAACTGAAACGTAAATTTCGAAAGTTGCATTTCAAAATAAACGTATTTTAGTAATTTGACGCCAATTTGGCTCCATGTAGACAACAAAGTTGCTTTTAAGTAATTTTTTTACATTTACTGCTTTCCGGTAATTGGTTGGGATTTGTAGCGCAAAGTCACAAATAGGAAAAATTGCGCGAAATCTCATATAGCTTTTCATTCATAGTGGGCCGTGCGCACGTATCGCAAGAGAAAAAACTCGGAAAGTTCCAAAACATCCACATTATGACAGATATGCATACAGAAAGTAGAAGCACAAGATCCATTTCTCATTGTCTAAACGATGCTGGAATTAAACCCAAGGCTTTCCATTCGGTAGAGTGCAATTATACTATTGAATTACTGGTGACCAATGTTTGACAGTAAATACATCATGTGAATTGAGTTAGTGGATTATAAATATACATAAAATGCAAATCATTTATAATTTCTGTTTATATTCAAAAAATTCACAAATGTTTCAATTTTGATTCAAATAGATAATTTTTGAATGTTAAATTTTAATTTGTAATTTTTTATTCTGATAATTTTTCTTTTAAAAATTTACATTTTTATTTAACTGGGCTAATAGTAGGCTATAGAACTTCCCATAAAACTGCTGCACCAGAATGTTTTTTGTCCCTAGCCTTGAGATGGGTTCTACCTTTTAGATAGAAGCAGCCTCAAAGCATCGTGGTAGCCTAGTCTGCACACTATCCGCCATCTATCCCGAAGGGTGGGGTTCGATTTCCAATGCCACCAAAAACACACCGAGAACATGCGATATACGTGCTCGTTAAATCTGTGGTATCGAAAGTCCTGCGGTTGGTCTTCGAGTAGTTGCCATGGATGCAATGGTCTGGAGAGAATCTCTTCCCCTCCAGATCAATATTAAAATGGAGGGAGTGGATCCTCTGGTGGTGCCATCTATCGGAGGCGTCTTAGAGCAAAGACGGACTTTCTCCTTTGTGGTGCTCTGGTTAAACAAAAGACGTACCATGCTGATTTAATTTCGCATAGCCGTCGGCTAGCGAACTTGGCTTGTCCAAGAGTCATAAATAACAACATGAACTTTCCGCAATTCATTTTAGCAATTAAAATTGTTTCTTGTTTCTATATGTAAATCAGTCGGAGTGGGTGCTTGAAAGTTTTCCGCATTTCCGAATTACATGGAAATACATCCGTTTATAATAAACTGGGCAAATAGTGGACTAATGAGCATCTGTGAATTCATTCTAGTTATTAGAACAAAAAATCTACGCCTTGTTTGTTTCTTCCGTATCAATCGAAGAGGGAGCTTCAAAGTTTTTCGCATTTTCTTCCTCACGGTTTTCTATCATAGTTTATTTCCTCGAAAAATATCTCTTAAAGAAAGCATTCCCTGAGTATATATATTAAAGTCTTTACTACAAATTTAGGCCCTTAGCATACGATTGTGAGAAATTGAATTTAAAGTGGAGTAAATGACTTCCTATTTGATTAAAATAGGCTTTTAAAATTTTTGATTAAAAGTTTAACCAAGTATACATTATAATTGGATTAATATATTATGTTTACCATCTTATAAGAGGTAGTTTCTCACGCCACAGATACACCATATATTCTAGAATGCTAAATTCTGAATTTTTTTAGCGATAAAGATATGTTACCAAGATGACGTAGTGTGACGTGTCCGATGACGTAAATACTAGGGCTGCCTTAATTAAATTTTCTGCATAATTCTTATAGATCTCTATAACTATGACGCAATAAAAATCAAGTTGTCACACATATGGAAATCCGCCAAAAAAGTCCCCAAACTCAAAATTTGTCATCCTGAATTATATGGCAGGTATGCCATTTTCCATTTTATTCTGGAAAGTCTATTACGATTATAAAAACAAGCAGTTTTGAAGAAAAATCTTTCACAGATATTTTTAAAAAATAAATTTATCTTTATTAAATTTTATAAATGTATATTCTTTAGGGGACTACATATTTCTATAACTGTTTTAATATTGCATGAATTTGTTTTTAAATTATGTTCAATACCATGTAACTTCCTTCCAACATTTAATTGAATTTGTAATCCCAATTTAATCCCGAATCGCAATAATTCGATCAATTTTGTCACCCAAGATTATAATTTAGTTTACACTTCAATATGACTCAATAATCTATTATTTTATACAATATATGCATATGCATATTTGCAAATCTTGGAAGGAGATACTACAAGCGACATTTTTCTTGTAACGGAATGCCTAAAACGGTAATACGCTAAAAATACAATTTTTCTTTTTAGATTATACATTCTGAGAATGATTTATGTTAAACACACACATACTTTGTGTTACTCTTAATATTTTAATAAAATATTCGTAAACCTCATACAGGAACTATGAAAAATAAAAGAATGTAATACATTAAAAAAAATAATCAACGTTTATGTCCCAATATTTAATTTAAGACAACGTTTAATACACTAGTGTAATTTTCATAAGTATCAAACTTATAAAATTATATAAAAAGATAGAATACATTTCTGAATAAATTTAATTCAGTGTGAAAAATACTTCTATAACAATACAGAAATTATCAAATACTTTGTCCAGAAAAAAACACAATATATTTCAAATTCAAATAACTCATGGCAATTTATTTTTTTCCTATGTTGCTGACTTAGCATTTCTTAGAAACGAATGGGTGAACTGCTATTCAAAACATTTTTTCTCACTTTTAGAATAAAATTAGTTGTAATTAAACTTTCTAAATTTTCAGCAGAAAGTGATGATGATCTGCATTCTTATTTTTATTTTTATATATAACTGAATACCCATTCATATTTTGCATTAGAATGTGGAATAGTAAAAATTGTGCTTGTGAGCATAAAAACTGGAATATATTGGAAAACATGTTTTGTGCAAATTTATTTTTCAGATTTATAAAGATGCCATTGTACACCTGCTCTTGGTTCATCCAGTATTTCTTTTGAGAGGACAGAACTTAGTAAATTTTTTGAATATTTAAGCTACTAAAACAACTCAATAGACTTTTTTCCTCCACAATTTTGTTTGCTTTTAAGTTTTTCACTGAAATTGCCAAAAATCAGTTAATTTTCATACATTATCGGGAGGAATGAGGAAAAATCAGGAGTTTCCCGATAAAATCAGTAAAGTTGGCAACTCTACGTATATATAATATGTAGAATATTTTTTACATTCGCATGATTTTTGGCTAATAATTTCAACAAGATATAATCAATTATAAGTACAACGTAATGATGTTTCTTAAAATAATGTTTTATTTTAACAACAAATGCTTTGATACTAAATATTTGTCCACACTTAATTTATGATATTTTACAAACATTATCGGGTGCTAATAATTACAATGGAAAATTATTTACATTTATTCATTATTATAATTTATTGTGATAATTTTATAACTTATATGAAATGCTGAAAAGTTTTTGTAGATCCAAATAATTTAATAGCTAAAATCCAATATTTAAAAGATTCATTTTATGTAGTTTAAAAAATAGCTATTAGTTTTTATGAAACACAACATTTCGTTTTGAAGAACTACCGAAACTCAGCTTTAGAATTTGGAATAAGTCTAAGGTGGAACATAAAGTCTAAAATGAGTTAGCTTGTTTGTGATAAGTCTTTTAAACGCTTTCTTCAGAGTGTGTTAAATTAAGAAAAACTATTAATTTTCATTCCGAAGTAAATAAAATTGCATGCATAATAAACATTTACGAGATAATCTATTTTAGAAACAAAATTACTTTTCCGGAATAAATCTTTTTTAATTCAACTTGGGATAGTAAAAAGTTAAATTATATTTTCAGAATAAGAATTAATTAATGAAATACAATTAACAGAGACAAGATTTTTTATTGCAGTTGTGAATATTTTAGCTCCTACGTTTTAATCACCACTTTATTTAGTTTTCTACTGAAAAGTTTCTGAAATAATTAATTTTTTGTTAATTTTATTTTGTGTTTTTTTTAAATTTGAGTGCTTGTAAATCAAAAATTTTACGAAAGAATATTATATTTTCAATGCTTGTTTTATTAATATTATGCTTGGGTACTAATTAAAAAATGCTTACTTATTATACAATTTAATGCAATAAAAGTTTATTTTAATTCCAGTAATTCACGGAGAGTTTAAATGAAAATGTTATTTTTTCTGACGGTGGGCTTTGGGTGACAAATCCTTATTCACGATAAGTGTGGAAACTGCAATTCATTTATTGTTGGGCATCTGTGGGCCAATGTATGGAAGCTAACAACATTTCCCACGTGACTCCACCATAAAACTCGTTAATAGTGTGGGCTACATTCATTCATCAGCTCAGCAGAAAGGACAAGGAAACACTGAGAGAGAGCAAAGAACATCCCTATGCGAATCGGGATTCGAACCCGAACCCAACAGCCAAAGAGTCAGAAACGCCAACCACTGAGCCATCGGCTAGCCTGTCATGAGGAAGCTCAAAAATATTTTAATAGAAGGTATTATGTTACAGAATATTCTCATAAATATTTTTGGTAACAGAGAAAGTTATGAAAATTTTCACACTCTTTTCCCTTGTTTCGGCAAAAGTAAAAGAAAATAATTGTATAAATACATGCAAAATTCTCTTACACTAATAAAATATTTATTCAAAAATACATTTCTTACCAGAAAAATAGTAATTTGAATACATACATACTATTGTGGGGTTATTGTTAAAAAAGATAAAATTCTATTTTTGAGATTCGCGCACGCGAGGGTTGCATGTTTCATATCAGCTTTCATTGAATATCAAGAGAGTTGGGCATTGAGTTTATCTTAGTCTTGAGACTTAGTCTTGAAAGTGAAATTACGGATAAAACACAATCCTATAGATAGGAAAAAATGCGTTGTTCAAGATCAGTTATTCTTAAACTGCAAGATTTTGTGATATTATATTTGTTTTAGCATGCAGGCTTCTCAAAGTAGATGTATTGGAATTTTCCCCAGTTTCTCTTCTCTAGTAACACGTTACTAGTGTCAGTTATCCATGGAAACATTTCTATTTTAGTGACCGACCCGCCCGAGGGCACACGGTCAAGTGAGTCAAAAGTGAGTCGTAATCCCGCCAAACACGAGTGGCACATGTGCGGTAAGCGCCGCGACACAAAGTCACTCCCTGACAGAGCAACAATATCGAAGCACCTGGAGACGGAGATTTAGTCCCTGGATGAATCCAAAATCTCTTGGGATGCAGCCAAATCATTCTAGAGACCAGTATCGTCCGAGTATTGCACCCAGCCCGGCCACCACCACCCTGCGATCTATCAAGACACTCTCTAACGAAAGACAGGCGATTTTCCTTTATTTCAAATACAACAAAATTTAAAATTTACAATTTTATACATAACACCATACAATTTGGTGTTTTTAAATTAACAATAACTCAAAAAGAAATAGGTCCCGCTAGGACTAAACAAATTGTTATCATAAGCTAAATTAAATTAAGTAGTAATTTTGACATTTATATAGTATAATTAATAATTAATAGTAATTTTGACATCTACTTGATAAATTTAACATTTAAATTCTTAACATCTACACATGTTCTTCTTTAATATTGTCTTGTAATAAAGTGTTTATAATGTTCTCGATTGTTATTTTAAAGTTTCTGTTTTGGATGAGTTTAATGATGTCCATATTTTGATAGTTTTGAGGATACAGTCTGTCCCTTATGTCGCAGAATTGTGTACAGCTGTAGACTATATGTTTTGTGTCCTGGATTTTTCCGTCGTATTTACAAATTTCTGATTTTCCATGGAATCTATTCTGATATTTTCCCATTGCTCCATGTTCTGTAATTATTTGATTTAAATGGAAATTAGATATGAATCTATTTTAGTTGAAACTTTAGGAAAGATTAAATGAACATTTCTCGCTTTCTCAGACTCGTTCCAGTGTTTCTGCCATGTTTCTATTTCTAGTTGTTTAAGATTATACTTTATCTGGTTTTTTGTCCATTTTGATTGATATTCTATTGTTTCTAATTCAGTTGCCTGTTTTGCCTGTATATCTGCTTGTTCGTTCCCCTCTATTCCTATAAGTGCTCTGACCCAGTGAAATTTGAATATATTTGGATGGTTTTTAATTAAATTAAGTATATTAATTTTATTAAATTAAGTATTAAGTATATTTATTAAATAAGTATATTCCCCTATTTTCTACTTTCCAATTTTTTATTGATTCTAAGACTGATTTTGCGTCTGTATGTATATCGCATTCTTTAATTTTATGTTTTATGCAATAATTCATAGTATAAAGTATGGCAACTGCCTCAGCTTCGTATACTGTTGAGTTATCTGAAAGTCTTATTTTCTTTATTTTAATTGTGTTTTCTTTGTTTCTAATTATTGCTGCACATCCTATTTTCTCATTTAATTTTGAGCCATCTGTGAATGCGTTGTAATTTGTTGTAATTATCTCATTATTCCAATTTATTGCTATTCTGTCCCATGGTGGTTCCCAAATGATTTCTTTTGTCCAGCTGTTCTCTATTGTATAGCTATTATTCCCTATTTTTATTGGTGATTTCTTTTGCCATAAATAATATTTTAATTGTTGAGTTTTGGCTTTCAAATTAATTGGGACACAACCTGTTAAAACCTGTAATGCATCTGTGGATACAGTTCTACAACACTTTCTCAATTTCAGTAGTGGGATTCTTTGTATTTGTAATAGCTTTAAATTCAATTTCACTGTGTCTTGATACCAACTTGGTGCTCCATATAATATTATTTTTTCTATGACTTGATTATACATCTCTTTCACTATATTCGGTTTCAGACCCCATGTGGCTCTTGTTATTCTATTCAATTTGTTTGTTATACTATGTATTTTTTCTTTGGTTTCTATTAAATGTGGAATCCAGCTTATTCTTTTACCCAGTATAACTCCTAAGTATTTTATGGTATCAGAATATTTGATATTTTCTCCATTATACTTTATAGTGGGTCTTCGTGTTATTTCTTTTTTTTTATTAGGAATATTGTATACTTTGATTTGGCGGTATTTAATTCGAGATTATATTCTTGGGCCCATTTTAGGATTTTATTTAATGGTAATTTGGATTGATTTGTAAAGGGATAGTATGATTTGTTGGTTATAATTATATCATCAGCAAATGCCTGAGTTCTTGTATCCGGTCCCATCTCTTCATTTAATAGTTCATTGACAATTAAGTTCCATAAAATTGGACCCAAGCTTGAGCTCTGAGGCACTCCTTTATCATAGTTTTGATACTGATTATTGCTGTCTATATAAGTTCTTTCGTTTAAAAATAATGCTATTATTTACAGTAAATTAATGTTAACTTTGTATTTTTGTAATATTTTTAATACTTTGTTCCAGTGAATTGAATTGAAGGCATTTTTAATATCTAAAGATATTATACATGTGAATAGTTTATTATTTTTGTTTTCCTTTATTTTTTTGTACGATATTGTATAGTGCATCATCAGTTTCCTTTCCTTTGGTGAATCCGTATTGATTTTGATTTAATGTGTTTGCTGTAGTTAAGTAATACGTTAAACTTTTGTTTATTAATTTGTCCAAGATTTTACCCCACACGGGTAACAAACAAATAGGTCTATATGATGTTTTCAGTGTAAGATCTTTTCCTTCCTTCGGGATTAGTACAACTTTTGCCGTCTTCCAGTAACGTGGAAATTTTCCTATATTAAGACATTTATTTATTATTCTCTGAAACCATCTTTTATTTAAGTTGAACAGTTCATAATAAATATCTAAACATACGTTGTTGTGTCCTGGTGCTTTATTCATGTTAGTTTCTCTGAATGCTTCTTCTATCTCGAACATAGTAAAATCTTTTTCTATTTTCTCAGTGTTTTCATCCAAGTTTGTTGTAATGTTACCTTCGTATGGCATGTGGTATTTTAATATTTAATTTGTTGCTTCTGTAATATTCTTGGTTAATTCATTATTTTCCAATCTAATCATACTATTTATTTGGGGTCTTTTTAACTTATCTCTTATTATTTTATAGTGGTTGCCAAACATATCTTTATTCGTAATAGCTTCAATGTAGTTTTTAAAAGCTGTTTGTTTAGTAAGGATAATGTTTTTCTTATACTTAGAGGCTTCCAATTTAAATTGTGTTTTATATTTATTTCTCGTTACTGAATCGGTTTCTCTTTGCAATCTTCTTCTTAGAGCTTTTATTTTACTTCTTTGAATATTGAGTTCTCTGGTCCACCAGTTTTTATTTGTCTTTTGTTCTTTTTGCAATTTCTTACATTCATAGCAGATATTTATAATTTCGTTTTCAATTTTCCTAATATATTCATCTAGATCCTTAATTTCCTCATGTTGGGTTCCTCTTTATTAAATCTATTAATTTCTGTTTTAATTTAGTTAGTTTAACTTTTTCAATGTTCCATCTTATTTTGTTTTCTTCTTTTTTATCGTTTTGAATGGTTAAATTTAATAAACATGTCATTATATTATGGTCACTTGCGGTGTAATCTCTTGAAATTTTCCAGTCTTCTATTTTTGATGAATCAATGTTTCTGGTTAGCATTAAGTCTATCCAACTTATACCTATTGTGCTTTCAAAGGATGGGTGGCTAAACGGATCATTTTCTACTATTAAATTATTTCTGGTGATAAATTCTAGGGCAATAAGGCCTCTTTGGTCTGTCTGTCTTTCACTCCAGGCTGTTGATTTATCGTTCATGTCTCCAAATATAACTAGTGGTTCTGAAGTATAATTTAATATATTTGCTTCGAGTACTAATAGTGATTCTTCAATCTCTTTGGAAGGTGGACAGTATATTGATATTATTATTATTTCTATTTCATCTATTTCCAGTTTCATTATAACCATTTCTTTGAGAATTTTTATCGGTGAGATTTTATATTCTGCTTTTGTTATTATAGCGGCCTTTGGATTTTCATCTGCGACAACTTTATATTGTAGTGGTATGCCTATTATTTCTCTATTATACACGTAAGGGTCGTTTAAGGAGATTACATCTATATTTTTATCAATAATATCGTGAGCTAATTGGTAGTTTGCTGTTCTGCAGTGATTTAAGTTTAAATGTGCGAACATTATTTTCTTATTTATTGTACTTCTATTCATATCTAATTTTGGTGATTAAATTATTTATCTCTTTTTCGTATATGTTGCAATTTTTGCTTTTTACTTCATGGTTTGTACTGTATTTTGTTCTATATTTTAGATTATGTTCACTGCAATTATAACATTTGATAGGGTTGCTGAAATTTTTATCATCATGTTCTTGTCCGCATCTTGGACATTTAATCTGATTTGTACAATCTTTGGAGAAGTGGCCACATTTTAGGCATTTAAAACAATGAATTATTCTTAAGTATTCTCTAAATTTTATGCTTGTCCATCCTATGTATAATCTTTTCCTGTCTTTAATGAAATTATATGTTGACGGGTGCAGTTCCAATATCCAGTTATTTCCGAATTTTCCCTTAAATCCATATATCAATTTGACGTCAGCTTCTTCTAATCCATTTTGATTTTTAAATTTATCAGTTTTTTATTTCATTATCTACATTGTAAACTATTATTCTGGGATTTCTTAATTTCAATTTCTTAACTTCTATATCTTCCTTAATTTTATCATTCTTAGTAATTTCTTCTACTAACTTGTCGATGTCTTTATCGTCTTGTGTTTATATTAGAATTCCTCCGTTCCTGATTGATTTTGTTCTTATTACGTTGATTCCTGTTTTGGCTGGGTCTAAATTTGTTCTTAACATTTTCTTAGTTTCTTCAATTGGTTTTTCAGACTTTGAGTATATGGTTTCTATATTTGCCTTCCTTTGTCTAGATTTTTCCCTTTTACTTCTTGGTCTGCTTCTGTCTTTTAATGGTTTCTCTTGTAAAACTTCCGCATATGTTCTTGATGTTTTTAGTTGTCCTTTAAAAAATGCTATTTATTGTATTTGTGTCATTATCACTTTCATTATTTCAGATATGCCATCTCTCATTTTATTTTGTATTGTTGTCGTTAATTTAGCATTTGCTATTAATGCCTGCAAGTCTTTTTCTATCTGTATATTTGCGGGATCAGATCACGTGGTATATTTCTGAACAAGAAAGAACTGTTGTTCGTTTTACCTGTTTCACCAGTAAACATTTTGTTAAATTGCTCTTATGAAAAATATAAATTAAATATTTTGTGAATATGCATTTCCATTTTAGTTTAGCTGAGAAAAAAAGAACTGGTTTCCCACACAAAATATTTTATTTAAGAAGCAAATATATGGGATTAATAATCTATAGCTAATAATATAGAAAAATAATAAACATAGAATTATAATCACATATTAATTAATGTATTAGACACATTTATAACTTATCACACTTTACCTATATATATATATATTATGTATATATATATATATATATATATATATATATATATATATATATATATATATATAGTCATAATTTAGAAACTTTGGCTAAAGAGAAGACACCAGACTTGGTCTGCAATTTCTAGAGATATAATTTCATATTGAAGACAGACATTTTAACCACCCTATATTTTTCCATATCTCAACAACCATTAGTGAACACGTCGGATTTTTGGCTGCGTTGAATTGAATTTTGATCGCATACCTTCGGATAACGTGAAGGGTGTCTTTACCAATAGGCTACCACAGTCCATTGGACAATATATTAGACTTAAACTAAGAAGTGATAAGATGTTCAAGCAATTTGAAAGCATAGATCCTAAAATACCTGTACTAAGAAAAACCATCTTGGGTGGCAGTGATAGAATTTATGCACATTGCTACTGAATCAAGCAATTTGGTGTCCTCTATAGCTGACCATGAAGTTTTAACAATGTACCTCTGTTTTTCTATCAGTTGTTGGTGTTAAAGGCGCAAGGTCCAAATAAGGACAAACTGCGCCAAGTTTTTATATTGTAGTGACTGCCATATGCGACGAATAAGTCACTTGATAACTATTGACTAGATGTTTTGTGTTGGTGAAAGATCTAGAGATCATACAGAATTAGTCATTAGCCTGACATTATTGTATCAAGAAAGGTTTATACAGCCATCAACATATTGTCATGTCCTACTAAAAATTAACGTTTCGCAAAAATCGTATAAAAATCAGAGCTATGGATTTTTATGGAACAGAAAAGTCATAATCAGTGTTCAACGTGCCGTAGATGCCAACAAAATATAACTAAGATATATATTCAGTGCCATCTTGATAGCTATGGGGATTTCAAATACTCGCTGGTGAAGGAACAGGAAGGCAACCATCCTGACGCTGTGAACAACCCGAATTTTTTCTTGAATTATGGCGTCACTCTATTTCAGCATTCAGGTTCGTCGTTGCTCACATTGTTAAATATCTTCTGTTTATAATAAACGCCAAAAGTAACAGGATATCCTTGCATACATCCTCCGAGCAAACACTTCATGATGCTTCAAATATCATCTAACTGATCATGGAGACACTTGGTGTCCACTTTAATCTAATGTTCAACGTCATGGACATAATAAACGTGATCCAGTCAAGCCAAACAGACTAAATAAAAAGAATGTGACCACCATCACAAAATTTTACATCCAGGGTTCTTAATAAAAATATCGAGTTTTTGGCAACTGTCTGGAAAACTTCTGTATTACATCAAATATTCATACAATGATATTAAATTTATCAATTCGAAGAATCATGTAGGGCCCTCTCCTTTGTAGATATATTTTCGAACAGCAGCTTCCGTAAATAATTGGATTCCGAATGTTTAATACAGCTATTTGAAATTCATGAAAAAGTTTTCTTCGCCAGAAAACAAAAGAAGCGCCCAAATATTTCGTTTCTTCGCTCCTCGAGAAGAATGTGGTCTGATACTCTGGCGAAAGTTTCTCACATTCATCATTTTTTCCCTCTTCCTTCACGTAATCTGAACAGAAAAACAAAGTATGTATTTCGGAAGTAATCACTCAAGTCCCATTCTCTCCCTGATCGGAGAACAGTGCGCTGGGATTTATTTTTCAGTCTCGGAGTTTTGAATCTGGCAACAGCTTATTGAAGGGATCGCAACCGTGGAAAGAAAAGGAAAAAAATAATTTGATATCTTTGTTCTTCGTACTGAAATGAAATCTTATTGTAGTGATTTGCTTTTTTTCAACTGAAATATATATTTTGGAAGATACTTTCTTTAAATAATGTGATGATATTTTATTTGCGATTATTTATGCAAAAATTGAAATAAATAATAATTTGCTCGTATTCAAAAGACTAAATAAATAAATAAATATAGAATTATTTTGTGTTTCAAGATACTTATTTAAATATTGAGCCACAAATAAATGTTATTAATTTTCTTTTTAATTCTAACATCTTTAGCATATAAAATGTTAATAACTTTTAAAACCTTCATCTTTAAGGAATCCAGTGAGGAATTTTATTACTTTTATTTAATTAGATATAAATTTATCAGAAATTAAAAGAACCTTAAATAATATTTAAATTATTTTTAGCTAATTCATATTTAACTATGTATTTTTTCATAACTTAATATTCTTCATTCAAAAAATGTTTTATAAAAATATATCATTTTTTCAGTATTTTGTGTAAATAAATTTTTAAGGAATTTTATTATATTTTCACACTATATTTTTATATTAAATAAATATATTTAAATAAATTCAAACCTATGTTATTTTTTGCTTCTATTTCTCTTCGTTAAATTTGTTTGCTCTTTTTCTCTGGAAACTATTTTCATCTTGCACTTCTTTGAATAGTTTATGAATTTAGCACTAGAATTATTAGATGCTTAAATTATTTAAAAAATTAAAAACTACCAAGAATAAAAAAATTTGTATGGATTTAATAGGGATTAAAGCATTAAGAAATTCAAAAAGAATCGTTCATTACAATTAATGTATTTCTAAAATTATTTATTTTTATGCAATATCATTAAGTCTAATACATCTAGAAATATAAAAATTTACACAATTATTTTGTTCGATCAAATAGCTAAGAATTTTATTGTTCTTTAATTAATTTATTTTATTTTTAATCAGTTTTAATTAATTCATTAATTTAATAATTTGTCAATTACTTTTAACGAAACTCTACAGTGTTTCTTTCATCAAAACGTATAAAACCAAAATAATCCTTTCAAACTTATTGATTTTATTTACATTTTAAAACTATTACTTATTCCTTTCTTAAGCATATTTTTATCCTTCATAATGGAACTTTTTTCTTCTATTCTTCGTGGCAATAAATTATAATAATCCATACGATAATATATTCGAAAACTGAAAACCACATAATAATATTTTTAATGTTCTTTATTTATAGTTATTAGTTATTATTTATCAAAAATTATTTTTATCTTTACAATATAGTATCTTTTCTCTAAATTTCTCATCGACGTATCACACAACTGCCAAATTATATTATTCTTTATAAAGTTTTAAAAGCTCTAGCACACATGAAGAAAAAAAAGTTCAAAATTATACAAAAAAATTCTGCAGTCATTTTCATCTATCAAAAAGTATTTGCCGCCTTTTAACAGAAAAAAAGAAAATCTTTACTTAACCTTTTCAAAATGATATCTTTTATTTTATGCTGAAGCATTTGTTACAAAATTACATTTTTTGCAACAAAACTCTAACAATTAATACGTTGAAAATGTCCAAAAATACATAAAATATCCTTTTTTATTTATGATTTAAATTTATATTATCTGTTTCAATTTCAAATTATTTTTATCGCTTGCAAATGTTTTTCGCTTGCATTTTGTATTAACAAATCAGCTATCAAATTTTATTACAACAGAAACGCTCAAAAGTTTCACAAATTTATCTTTTTATATTTATGTTTTAATTTTATATTAGCTGTTCTTTATTCCAAAATCAAATTTATCTATTCCATAAGTCTTTTACTTATATTTATTGCTTACGAATTACTTACCAAATTTTACTATTTTTTTCTTAGTTCTATATAGTAAATTACAAAAAAATAAAAAACACAAATATTTTTTTTGTTTGTGTATTAAAATTTTTATGTGCTCTTCTTTTTACAAACAGCACCATTATACTTTACGTTAATATAACTTTGTGAGTTCTATCTTCTTTCTCCAAAACATATAAAGAAAAATGTTTAAAATGTATGTCAGTAATCTTTTTAGTCTTCTTTATTTTATTTACTAAAACTATTTATGAATTTATTTCTCAAAAATCTCTTTTTTTCAATAAAACAGCATTATTTTTTATTTTTCTTATAAAAAGAATATTGTAAATCTTTGCCGGGTATCATACTTAGTTTTGTTGAGATAATCATACTTCATACTTGTTCCTGACTTCTCAATTTCCGGTAGAATATTCCCTTTATCAACTTCTATCAGTACTGGATTTTGCTCAATTTCATGGAGTGTGAAATAGCATTTTGCTTCTCTGTCCCCTCTTCTCCAGCAATATTCCCTAACCCTTGTTTACTGGCACTTATTTTTCCCTCTTTTTTCCCCCATCTCTCTGCTTCATCCATCATGTCTGCCTCAACGAGTTTCCAAAATACTATCTTTCATTTGTTGACTCTCCGCTCGCAGTCTACAAGTATTGCAAATATAGCGTCTTTGCTGTTCTCCTAACTCATGACTTTATCATAACATTGAAAAGAGAAATATTTATCTGCTCCTAATATATCATGCTATTTTCTTTTTACTGGAAATCCTTTCTTGATGATCTCATTCTAAGACATCAAATATAGATTAATTCGGTACCAGAAAGGTTTCTAGAAAGGAAATAAACATAACAAAATATCATCTACATTACAAATTTAAGAAGAATACCAAAAACCGAATGACAGTAGTAAGGAGTTGCCTATATATTTTAGTAACATTTATTGCATCATTTAGTAACTTAACATTACAAATTAAATCTAAAATGGAAGAAAGTCTATTTGAATCATTTTAATGCTGACCGATTATTTAAATGTAACATTAATGGAACAAAAACAATTTTATGTTAAATTATCTTTGATAATTAATGACAATTATCAAAGATAAAGCTTATTATTATCTTTACATGGTTTTTTATATGGTTAGTAGTAGTAAGCAGAGTAAACCAGTAGGTGGAACTGCTACGTCCCTTTTGGCGCGTACTGGGGTCACGTGACAGGATGTGGCGTCATATCACGTGACATTAAGTGGAGTTGAGTTGTCAGTTTCGTTTTCTTAATGATTTGCTCGAGTTGAGTTGTTTTGTTTATTTTTATGTATTCAGCGTGGTTTGTAAAGTTTTTATTTCCAGGTATGCAAAAATTTTTATTTATATCACGTGGTTTGCAAAGTTTTTATTTCTGGAAATGGCAACATCATTTCAGAAATAATTTTTTATGTATCCCACGTGTTGTAAAAGTTTCTGTTTCTGGGAATGGCAACAACTTTTCAGAAATAATTATTTATATAACCCACGTGTGTTAAAAGTTTCTATTCCAGGGAATGGCAACAATTTTAAGAAAGGGGTTTTTCCACGTGCATTGTAAAGTTACTGTTTTTGTGAGTGGCAACAACAGTGGGTTTTGGGAGACGAAATATACTATGCATGTTGGGACAAACCGGATCTTGTTTTCAGCGATCTGATTGTTAGAGATGTCATTCACGTGTTGAGTGGTCCTTTTACTGGATCGAATTTTTCTATTGGTCAAATAAATTTGTACTACCAGGGTTTAGCAACACTAGTGCAGCTCACTTGTACTTTTATCCGGAAAAATTAGTTCAGTGTATACCATTGCTGTATTTTTTCTCGCGTGTTGAAGCTAAGAAAAAAAGTAAATAATGAAACGTTTTCCCAGAGATTTGTGTAACTTAGAACCTTGAATGAGAAAGAAAGCTTCTCTGGATCAAAAACTGATAATGGAAAAAAACCGAACGTGAGATCAAGTCTGCTAAAACAAAACAGGCCGAACATATGGTTTCTCTTGGAGGAGATTACTTCGCCTAGGCAGCATGCTTCAAAAGCTGTACCTATGCCCATATTCGGAAGTTTATTGCAGACGCTGAAGGATGGTTACAGCCGACTGAAGATGGAGTGACCATGTCTCCTGCCGTGTGGAACTCACTGGTAAAAGAAATCTGCAAATTCCGTATTAATGGTTCTCCTGATATTGTGACCATCATGAATAAAAAGCTATGTGCATCACAACAAACAATTAAGGGTGAATTAGTGTTTGTGTCTCAAAAGCTATTTTAGCGCAAAAATTTGCAATTCGAGTTCATGTCTAATCATGTTGTTCTAAACAGGTCTCAGTTTTCAAATTTATGTGACAAAATTTCAGTGATTTCAGGCCAAATGAAGGAAAGTTTCATCAAAGGTTCTTTACAGGAATATATTTTGTCTGAGATGGAACAATCCAAATTAGATTTTTCTAGTCTACCTACACCCGTATATCAGGAAATCAGAAATTCTCTATGTAAATGTATAGCAAATGCTGTGACTTTAAGAATTTCAGAGCTGTATGCAATCCCTGAAACTACATACTTTATAGACATGACGCTGAATCGTGCAGAAAAATTCAATGAATATTTTGAATTATCTTTATTTGACTGGCAACAAACGGCAAAGGACTTTTTTGAAAAAAATAAACATACTAATCTTGACTTTGAATTTGGACAAGAATTTTTTGATGGATTAAATGTAAAAGCGTTTTTTAAACAAATTGAGAAACTATATGTTTCAGAAGAAGATACTCTGTACAATGAGCTTTTCTTACTTGAATAAATTTGTTTGTTATGTTATTTCTTTTCTATTTATTTCACAAATAATACATAAATGTAAGATATGTTGTTTCATATTTTTTATTTAAAATTTTTTCAGAGGAAATGTCTACATAATGGTAAGTAAATTGTTTTGTATTTTTATTCTTAGATTTGAATTTTAGCGCAGAAGTTTCTTAGGTGATGAGATATTTAAGGCAGTGAATTTTCACAATGACCATTCATTTAGAATGGCATTGTCAAAAGAGGAAGTCGTTTTCTTGCTCGTTTATATTATTTTAATGTTTGCAATGTATATTTTACCTGAGACTGTATTTAATGTAGCATTTCTTCGAGATATATTTGTGCGATTTAATAGCTTTTTCAGTTCATCTGACAATAACTATGACTGAAAAAAAACTTTCTCCCTTTTACAAAGATCCTCAAATAGTTTCGGCGGTATTAACGCTTTATATCGTGCTTTAAAAGGCAAAGTCAAATCTGGAAATATTAAGAAATGGCTGCGAACAAAAGATTCTTATACGTTTTACAAACTTTTAAGGCACAATTTCAAAAGAAATCGTGTTATAGTAGGTGGTTTAAATGAGCAATTTCAATCGGATTAAGTTGATATGCAATCTCTAGCCAGCTACAATGATGATTATAAATACTTACTTACATGCATCGACGTTTTTTCTAAATATGCATGGGCCATACCACTAAAGAATAAAAAATCAGAGAGTATAGTTGCTGCTTTTCAAAAAATCTTTTTAGATAGGTCCCCAGAAAAGTTACAAAGTGATGATGAATTAGAATTCAAAAATAAACATTTTCAAAACTTTTTGAAGAAAAATATCATTTTTTTCCTTTACTACACATAATTCAACCAAGGCCTCCGTTGTGGAACGTTTTAATCGGACTCTTAAAACAAAAATGTGGAAATATTTTACTGAAAAGAATACCAAACGTTATATTGATATCATTGATAAGCTGGTTAACAGTTACAATCATCGTAGTATTCAAATGGAGCCAGCGTCAGTAAATATAGATAATAAAGCCAAGGTTTGGCAAACACCGTACGGTAATTCACTTTTAAATTTAAAATTATCAAAATGAGATCTCAAAGTAGGTGATACAGTTCGTATTAGTAAGGAAAAGATGCGTTTTGAGAAAGGATATGAGCAGAATTGGACAAGAGAAATATTCACTATCCATAAAATTTTGAACAGAAAGCCAATAGTTTATAAACTCGAAGACTTAGTTGGAGATATGATCGAAAAAAGGTACTTTTTACAAACAAGAACTTCAAAAAATTGCAGACTCGGGTTACTATCCGGTAGAAAAAGTGCTGAAAACTAGAACGAAAAATGGTAAAGTCGAATATTTTGTTAAAATTCAAGGTTATCCTGAAAGTTTTAATACTTGGGTTCTAAATGTGAAACATATATAAATAGAAGGTTATTTAAATTTCATTTTAGAACAGACAATCATTTAAAAGCAAAATGTCGTTTTACATCACTCTGATCAGTGACAGTTCTAGGGATTTTTATCCAGATAAGAAAATTTCGCAATTTACCTCACAACTTCCTTCATCTATTGAACTAACTAGCGGTACTTGGGAAGTAACATTAGTGGATATTATTTATCCTCATATACCTGGTACAATATACGAAAAGATAATAATTTGTTTGGATTTAATTTAGGAGATGGAAAGTTAGAAGGAAGACTAGCCCCTGGTTATTATGAAACCATACCTGATATCCTGAAGGGCATTCGAATAGATTTGCATCGAAATAAAATTGAATTTCATTACCATCCTGTGACAAAATAGTCAAAATTAAACAGAAGGAATGGCTAAATTTATTCTCAACGAGGGCGTGGCTGAATTGATGGGATTTGAGGCAGGAGAATATTAAGGGATGGGACAAATTCAATTTGTGGCTGATCCAAAAGTCTCTTTTCATGTCATGTATGTGTATTGTGATCTAGTAGAGCCCCAAATCGTGGGAGATGTTAAAGCACCCCTTTTAAAAATCGTCACCGTGGAAGGAAACGATGGAGAGATTGTCAATGCTCATTTTCCAAGACCCATATACTTACCTGTCATCCGTCAACATTTTCAAACTATACAGGTGGACATTAGACTTCATACTGGAGATTTGGTACCCTTCGAAAGAGGCACGGTTTTCATTGTGCTACATTTTCGTCTTAGGCAAATCCTATAAAAGACTTCGTTCTCTTCTAATAGACTTTATTCTGTTGGTGTGATTAAACAAAGAAGCATCGACAAAATGTTGGTCCCTTATACATGTTGTACAAAAACATTTGAAGATTATTACGTCAAACAAACTGGAAATGGGCTATCTCATTATCAAGGCTCAGTTTTACAGAGAGGATACGGAATCGGTGGATTTTTTGCGAAACTATTTCGCAGTGCGATGCCATTTTTAGTAAATGGTGCCAAAGTTTTTGGAAAAGAAGCTCTGCGGACTGGTACTCATGTAGCCAGTGACGTGTTGGCAGGTCAAAATTTTAAATCGTCTCTCCAATCAAGAGCTAAAGAGAGCGGAAAAGTGTTAGCCAGAAAAGCTCTTCAGAAAGCAGATGAGATGATAGGTCACGGTGCCCATAAAAGGAAGCGCAAAACTTCCAAAGGGCTCATTTCTTCCAAAGTCAAGAAATTGAAAGGACGGGACATTTTTGATCCTTAAAAAATGGCTTTTCTGCTTAAAGATTCTCTGGAATGTGCCAAATCCGAATTAGAATTATTTACATTACCTCCTACACAAACTGTTATTGAAAGAAGTCAGTGGGTCGAATTTCATCCTCTGGCTAATGTATCAGATGGAGGTCCTGTGGAATTTAACATTTCAGGAAGTGGTGATGATTACCTTGATCTCTCTCAAACTCATTTGCATGTAAAAGTAAAAATTTTAAAAAGTGACGGCAAACCCCTTACGAGTGAAAATAAAGTGGGCCCCGTCAATTTATTCATGCATTCTATGTGGTCACAAGTAGATATTAGTTTAAACGAAAGACTTGTTTCCTCAAGTAATAATACTTACCCTTACAGAGCTATGATAGAAACTTTATTGAATCATGGATATGATGCGAAGACTTCCCAACTTTCATCAGAACTGTTTTTTAAAGATACTGCCGGTCGTATGAACATATTTGATACGGAAGATAAAGAACCTAACGAAGGATTTAACAAAAGAGCGGATTTCTTTAAACTCAGCGCTTCAGTTGATATGATTGGAAGGTTACACTTGGATATGTTTCATCAAGAAAGACTTTTATTGAACATGGTGGACGTCAAACTTAAACTAATTCGTAGTAAATCTGAATTTTGCCTGTTGGGAGATGGAAATTTCAAAATAATCCTCGAACAGGCCTCCATATTCGTCAGAAAAGTCCGAGTTAGTCTGGGTGTTGTACTTGGACATGCGAAAAGCTTGGAGAAAACAACATCCAAATATCCTATACAACGAGTACTTTGTAAAGCTTATTCAATTCCATCAGGAAATATGTCTTTTGTTCAAGATATCATATTTACAGGCCAAATGCCACGAAGAATTGTGGTTGCCTGTGTTGATAGTGACGTCCTTAATGACAACTATAAAAAGTCACCGTTTGAATTCAAACATTACAATATTAATTTCATCGCCGTATATGTGGACGGACAATCTACACCTAGTACTCCTTTACAACCTGATTTTGAAGCCAATCATTTTATCCGAGCCTATCAAAACTTATTTTTGAATGCTGAAGATCGGGGGTTATTTCTTGCAAGATCTGAGTTCTCCGGAGGAAACGACTTTGTTTCGTTTTGATTTATCGCCTGACCTTTGCGATGGAGGACATTTGAATCTGGTTCGTCATAGCAACTTAAGACTGGAGATTAAATTTGGTGCACCTCTACTCCAAACTGTTTCTCTACTAGTTTATGCTGAATTTGAAAATTTGATCGAAATCAATAAAGCTAGAAATATTCTTTATGATTTTGGAAGCTAATGAATTCTCTACAGATTCATCGAGTACTCTCCCGTGATTTACATGCTCAAAGATATTTTATTGGAGTTTTTCCCTCGGATAAAATTCTCCTGATTCAACATTTTCCTTCGGCAATGGTCACCAACACTGACAAACATGATGAGATAGGATCACATTGGTTAGCTGTCAACATAGAAAATAAATGGACTCTCGAATTTTTCGATCCCTTTGGATTACCACCTGAAGCTTATGGAGAAGATATATTAAGATTTGTCAAGTCATTTCATATTGTCCAATGGAATATGATACCCATACAAAGCCCTACGTCTAATGTTTGTGGACAATTTTGTATTTATTTTATTGTAAAACGATGTCAAGGATTTTGTATGAAAACGATTGTATTTCAATTGGCCGGAAAAAACAATGATTTTAGAATTTATCAATTTGTCAAAAAAGGATATAGTGTAAATATGATTTTCAAAAAATAAAAAATTACTTTTAAATAGTTTGTCTTATTATTTTACATTTTACATAATATACAATTTCATAATATTTTTATTATCAATAATATATAGTTTTCAATTTAGGAAAAAAATATTTTTTAGAAATACTTTGACAGAAAACATATAACGTTTTTAAGTTGTCATATGTGACAATCTATACAGCATTAAATTTTTAGCTTATTGAATGATATTATTTTATTTCAATCTAACAATTTTGTGTTTAACAAATAAATAAGTTGATATTAGAAATAATTTCTTTAAAAAAGCATTTTTAAAAATATTGTTGATATTAAGCAAGTGTCCGTTATATGAGAAAACACATTTGTAACTTTATGTGACAATTTTTTAAAGGTTAACTTTTTAACTTATTGAATGATTTTATTTTATTTAAATCTAATTATTTAGTGATTAATATTTCATAAATAAATTGATGGTACAAATATTTTATTAATACAAATATGATTGTAATTCTATAATATTTTTTTAAATTTTAAGTAACAATTAAAAATTACTTACTTAACTCATAAAGATTAACTTATGTAACAATTACTTACTAGGTTTTATTTTATTTTGCCTGCTGAAAAGGAAAAAGAAAATGAACACACACATAAAGGAAGAAAAATCTCTATTTATTAAAAATATAATTAAAGATGATGCCACAAAAAGGAGCCTTTTCAATACATAGGTTTCTCATAGATAGTTTTTCTTTTTTTTCTTACAGGCAAAGCATGCAATTTTTGTTGTTTCTCATGCATATATGAGTATTTTTTACAAACGATTCGGGAAAATTATTATTATTAAGAGCATTATGAAATTGATCAAACCCTAAATGTTTTGATTTCTTATTCCTGATCAAATGTGAAATCAGATCTTTTACATTGGTATGGGACAGAATATTACCATTTACAACCAGTTCTTTTTCAGGAATCCACGAAAACACATCAGGATGATTTTTCAAAAACAAAATAATGTCTTTGTGTACTTTCTTGTGCTTAACAGAGACCGCAATATCTTCCACAATATCTTCTGTCTTTCGCAATATCTTCCACAATATCTTCTGTAATGTCGGGAGAATCATTGGCAGAAATTTCAGACTCTTGGTTAATGGGTTGAACTTGATTAACATCAGGGAACTTTACAAATTTCTGAAGAACTTGTTGATAAAGCGTTGCTTTTTCAGAGTCGGACATTTTCTTTGACAGAATGGTCTTCATTTGCTGATCTAATTCAGATATATGGTCTTCTGGAAACTGTTGTCCCGATCCATAGGAATTAGAATAAACATTTTAGCGTGATCCATGGAAAAGAGAGCCTAGTAAAGATACGGCTGCAGGTAGAATGAGTGACAGGAAACCTTCCCCTTTTTGAACCAAAAGTCTTCTTTTCTTGAAAAGAGGAACTTTTTTGTCTCCCAGTCGACGTAACGTCCTCTTGTAAGGAGCTAGTCTGTATTTTGACGTTTTGAAATGGGTACAATTCCTTTTAAAACATTCATGACACATTCACATATAGCCTTAATAATACTGTTCGGGTACTTTTGAAGCATTTGTCTTTTGAGTTTAGATTTTTGCAACACTTTTAGCTGTTCTAACGGGAGGTGCGAGGTATACGACATGATAATTCATAATGAATTTTCTAATCAGTGAACTGTGGTATTTATAAATGCTACAATTTCAATGGAAGATCAAGATTCCTGTTGATTTCAGGGATTCGATATAAAACTGGAAAATGCTGCGGCTTTATTAAAAGCACAGTAATTAGACTGAGGGTCATAAAACGAACATTTCACTGTAGGTATTCGTAGATGTTGAATTTTAGGACACTTGATAACATTCAAATCTATAATATTTGATTGAGAAAATTTTTGTAAAAATTTAACTTTCTCTAATCCTCTGACATAGATCGTATTGTACGACGCAAACAAGGAAATTAGAATATGTCTGAGTGCGGCATACGGTAAATCTCCACTTTCCCAGGACTTACCGTTAACATTACGGACAATCCATGAATAGGTTTTCTGTTTTCGAGGCGACAATTTTTCCCAAGAATGCGGTGGTTGAAAAGACCAGCGACAGTGATAATTGTAATGTACATCGTAAAACGCTAACTCCTTGATCACAAAAGAATGCGGGCCCATTTGAAAACCCTAAAAATCTATAACGATTGCAGACACGCTTACCTCTTTGTGGGTTCGATAAAAATGACTAACGCTGCTCAAATAAAAAATGCTTATCTTCAGAAAAAATACAAGTGCGCATGAGCAAATGCTCGTCTGTCATTGAATGAAAGTCCAGAAAGAGATAGCCGAAACGGGGACTTGCAGCTTCACGGAATATTTTCTGAAAAGACCTGTTTTCGTCTGAAGACATCTGTCTGGCCCAGTGAGTCACCTGACTTTTGTCTCTAGGGCTTTTGAAAAGCACTAAATCGTGAGAATTTAAATTGATGTTACACATTTCTTTTCCTTGATGAAATTGATTCTGTACTACAAAAATGACAGTAAGGTTTCTATGATGGCTGACTTTTGAGAATAAGTTACTCAAACGTGAATCCCTGCTTAGTTCAGACATTAGATCGTCCACAATAATGGGAGCATTTCGAACATTATTCAAGTAAGAAGGTAAACCCTCTTCAAAAACGACAACTTTCATGGTATTAAATAGAGGCTGAAATGTACCATAACAATATATAATTTTTTCTGGCATGGGCAAAAACATGCGATTGTCTATTAGTTTTTTTTAACAAAAACTGACTTGCCTGAACCCGTAGGGTCACTGATGAGGCATGTAGAAGAGTAAACCAATCTTAGTAAATCCATGATGATAAATAAAAAAGTGAGACTTACCTTCTTTATATATGTGATGGAAAAGACAAGAAAAAGTTCAGGTTTCTTATGTGGGATGAAAGCTTAAGGCTGAAACTGCATAAAATAAAAAAAATTGTATGTATTAATAAACATAGGTGATAGTTGTGAAATCACTTCGAATGAACCGTTTGTCGTAAACAATTCTATAAATTTCATTTCTTTTTTGTTTATTATTTTACGCCTTTTCACCTCGCGACATATTTTTGCTGGATCCTCCACCGAAATGACTGTTTACTAGTCCAATGAAAAGTCCATTTTTTCCTTGTTTGTCCATTTTTCAATGAAAAACACACTAAGCTTTTCATTGAAAAAAAATTATTTTTTCAGTGTTTCTGTAATTCAGAGTAAAACCTCTTACTTTGCAGCAAACGTTCCCTTTGTCTGTTTCATAACCATAATTCTTGAGTCCACCTGAAAAAAGTATTAAAAAATTAATAAATATTTCCTTAGTTCAGGACAAAATACTTTTACCTAATGACAGCAAAAGAAATTATTGGACACGAAGTTTGTGATGATTTCTCCATCGAGCTCGTCGGTAAACTCTCCCAAGAAATTTCCTAGTGAAGGATCATTTATTCCATTACTTGCATACACAATAGAATCTGTGTCGTGATATAATACAGCACGACCTAGCTTATCCATTTCTGAATATAGTTTAAGTCGGGCCCAAGCTGTCATGAAAGCGGCCAGAAATATGTTGGTTGAAGTATCTTGAGTCATAACGTTTTTTCCAATGAAAGGCTACATAAAAATTGTTGCCATTCCCTGGAATGGAAACCTTTAAATATAACACACGTGGGTTACATAAAAATTATATCGTGAAAGTCGTTATCATTCCCAGGAATAGAAACTTTTAACACATGTTGGTTACATAAAAAATTGTTCCTGAAATGTTGTTGCCATTCCCTGGAATAGAAACTTTTCAAACAACATGGGATATATATAAATAATTATTTCTGAAAAGTTGTTGCCATTGCCGGGAACAGAAACTTTTAACACACGTGGGATACATAAAAAATAATGAAATGATGTTGCCATTCCCAGAAATAGAAACTTTACAAACCACGTGATATAAATAAAAATTGTGGCCATTCCTAGAAATAAAAACTTTGCAAACCCCACAGGATACATAAAAATAAGCAAAACAACTCAACTCAAGCAAATTATTAAAAAAATGAAACAAACAACTCAACTCCACTCAATAGTCATTTGATATGACGTCACATCTTGTCACGTGACCCCAGTACGCGCCAAAAGGGGCGTGGCACTTCCGCCTTCCGGTTTCTTCTTCTTCTTAGAATTGGGTTTGTATGTCATTGGGCACCTCTGCTTTTATCAGCATTTTGTACCATTAACTCCAAACCCAATGTTTCCTAGTTCCAGTTGCTCGGGTCACCCACTTTATTAATAAAGTCTGATTACCCTTTAATGGAGTCTAGGTGTAACTCTCTAGTATGGATGATGCCTAAAGAGGTTAATCTAGGGAGGGCAAGAGCCTCGCATTCATAAATAATATGCTCTGCCGTTTCCTCTTGCGTATGACATTTCCAGCAGATAGGGTCTTGCTGAAACAGTCCCATCTGGTCAGAGAGTCAGTCATACTAGGGATAGCTTCCTGACTTTCACCAGAAGATGGTTTGGAGGTCATTTCTACCTCAAGTGAAGGATTCATTACTGCCCCTTTACAATACTGCCTCTGAGTCCCCTTGTCTTTTTCAGCAAGGTCTACTTCAGAGGCATCACCTGGAGATGCAGAAAGGTTTGTTATTTCTTGTGTCTTTTCAGCCACAAGATAGCAATTATTAAGCTCAGGTAATATAAGTTCACCCAGCATTGCCTGAGATACTGGGCAAGGCAAATTACTCTAGAAGTTTGCCAGGCAACTAGAGGCTCCGTTAAGACACCTATACCGTGGTGCCAATTAGCCCTAGGCACGGATCGCATAACACCAAGGTTTACGGGAGCTGGTTCGCGGCCTCTGATTCTATATTCAAGGCTATCCTGTCATTCCTACAGGACGTTCGGTGATCCACCACTTACCGACGCGCCTGGTAGCTGCTCAGGCCCCAGGGCCTTCCGGTTTACTCTGCTTACTACTGATGCAGATAACTGCATGGCAGAATATTTAGCGAATTATTTTTGAGAAAACAATTTGCAGTTTTGATTCTTCTCTTGGGGAGGTTTGACATAATTTAAAATTTACATTAAGCAGTAAGTTCTGATTTAATAAAACTTTTACGTGATCTTTACCCTATGGTCACTTGCTGCACACGAAATCTGATTTGATCGGGCTCTACAGATCAAAATGGATTTCTAAAGCTTTAAATTACAAAATTGAACTCATTAATTTGTGAGCTTAATGCCTCAACAAAAGAATTATTAACTAAAGATTAAAATGGCAATTTTAAAACTTAGAATTTTAATTTCAGGAGAAGTTGATGCGCAAAACTTTATTATGAATTAATTTGTACGCATGGAATATTGCTTTCATCCCATATAATATACTGATGGGATTTAAAAAAAATAATATTTTTCAATCGATAACAAGAAGTTTTTATCCTTTGCCCCTCTTCAGAATCTCTGACATTACTTCACCAATAAAATGATGATAAAACCGAAAAATAATTAAAATTAGAGTCCGTAGAGTTTTCTTCAATAATAAAACAATGGTGCAATTCTTGAGGTGGTCACCATCCATATTCCCCTGGTGGCACAGAGGGCAAAAAGCCGAATCCTTGACTCCAATACGATGTAAATGCATCTTCAAATAGTCATGTCCACTAAGCAAACGAAAGCAAGCGACAAGACAGGGAAATGAAGATTCTGCTACTTTTGTTAAACAAGACACTTCACCTCTTACATACAGCTGGATACACGGAGGGTATATTATTTTTTTTAATTTACTGTAAATGCCTTTTTCGATGCTGAGCAGAGGAGAGTCAGGCTGTGAAACGAGAGATCCTGCTTTTGTAAGGCTATCAGCCTTCTCGTTTCCAAAACGTTCCAATGGCTGGGAATCCACTGGGGGTCAATGCTTTTCCTAGACATTTTAAGGTCAATTAACTTCATCCTACAGGAATGAACTAACGCATTTTTATTATACTTTAAACTTGTATGTGACAAAATAGCATCTTAAGACTCGATAAGAAACACAATCTCCTATTCAGAAGGACCTCTTCCAATTTATCGACAGCTATTGATATTGCAATTATCTTAAAATCACAGTTATCCCAATACCTCCCAATAGGATAACTAATACTGAAATCACTGATAACAAGAAATAAATGGCTTTCCATTTGAAGAAATGTGATTCTTACTAATGAAAAATTCCCTGATGAAATGGAGACCATTTCTATCTTTATCGGAATTATTTTATGTTTGCATCCAAAATGCTACTCAAATAATCTTAGTCTCCCCAAACATTAGAGTGTATCTGATTTTTGAGAATATCTCATCAAATAATTCAGTTTTGTGAACATTATTTGACCAACAAAAAGCATCGACACACCCTGACTGACATGACTATCTCCCCAACTTCAATGAAATCATTGTCCTGCTCTTAAGTATTTGACTTAGCTTCATCACAAACTTATCTAGAAGTGCATCGATTATTGCACAATATTTTAAAGATAGAGAACCAAAATATTTTTAATATCTTAGCGCCATCTGGTGATCTAAATTTGAACTTGTAGGAATTTTTATGAGTTTATTGCATGTACAAGATAATTTTCAATATTATTGAATATTATTTTTGTCCTCAATGATATTGAACAATGATATTGAACGTTCCTAGTTTTTGAAAAATACCACGGCCAAGTTAGATATTAGTAATGATTACCAAATACAGTATGTCCACTAAAGTCCCTTGCCACCCTCTTAACTTCAGAACGGCTGCTGCTATATTCATAAAAGTGGTGTCTAGGTATAGTAAAGTAGCCATGCATTACTGAATAAAACCACTTACCACGCCACCTAATGGAAAATTTTGGAGTTAGCATTCGTATCTCGAAAACTGAACGAGATAGGTAAAAAAAGTGATTTACAAAGTTATAGAGCATCCTCGATTTAGTACGAAAAGATACCTTGTAGGCATTAAATGTGAAGAATACAACGGTTAAAACGCGTACTTGTTGTTTCGTGCTGTGACGTGGCACATCGTACGTGTGCATAGAAAACGATTTACATTTTCGTGATTACATTTTTCACTTTTATTTCGAAATTGGAAGAACGGAAGTATTCAAAATAATTCCAACAATTTGTATGCACTATGCAAATACGTAAAAAACGTCACGCCTGTTCACCTTAGACAGCTATAAAAGAGACATCTTCTTGGGGCTGTAGTATGTTGATGCTCATGGTCATGGCTGAGTATTCCAAAGCTGAGTATTGTGAGATGGTTTTACTGTACGGTGAATGTCGACGCAAGGCACGATCAGCAGCGAGGTTGTACCGCCAACGTTGCCCTGCAGGCCCGCATCCTTCTCATCAAACCATCTTAACTGTTGTAAAACGCTTAAGGGAGACAGGTTGCGTTACTAGTCGACCTCGATCTGGCAAACCAGCTAAGGTAGGACGGCAAGTTCAACCGGATGAGGTATTAGCATATGCCCTCGCATATCCAAAATGCAGCGTAAGAGAGATCAGTCAACACTGTGGTCTCTTCAAAATTCAGGTTTGGAAAATCCTAAGCCAATCAGGTGCTCATCCAATCAGGTGATCAACGCCTGAACAGGTTTCAGTGGACGGAGATGCCGAGCGACGCTATGCATGGTGCAACTTCGTCATGAATCAGATACAGGTCCAGCCAACATTCTTGGCAGATATAATGTGGATGGATGAGGCATGCTTTTCACGGAATGGCATGTACAATAGGCAAAGCTCCCATTACTGGGAGCAGGAAAATCCTAAATGTTTCGTCGATGTTCGACATCAAATGCGATATGCTATTAACGTTAATTAACGTATTTAGTTATGTACATTTTTTTATTCCAGCCTGAACATCTATACAATTTTTATTTAAACAATCGGTTACCATTCTGAACAACCGGTTATCATCCTGAAACCTTTTCCCTCAAAATATTCATTTCTTTTAATTTAATATTTGTTTTTTTATCATATTAAATTTTAAATTATCCAAGTAGATAAATCATATGCATTTGAATTGTTACATCAGATTATACATTGAAGAGCGATGTGGAGAAAATAATATTGCAAACTTTATTTCTCTTGACAGATAATGATTTAAACTAACACTTTTTTTTTTGAACTTCTGAACAAAAAATATGAAATTATATAGATCTGAAAAGTTCTTATTTTTAAATGAAAGAAATGATAATACATCATTTTTATGTCTTATGTCGCCTAATAAAAAAAGATACATCTGAGTTTCACTTTGAAAAGCATTCGATTCTAGCAGTTTCTCGAATTCCCGGAATTCTCTTCTGACAGTTTTGTTTTCTCAAAACCATTCTGAGCTTAACACAAATAACAAAACATCAAGAATCCAAAAGAAAAGTCATTTTGAGAATCCTTAAGTTTATTTTTTCGTTAATGTCGCCAGTTTGCTGGATTTTTTTCCCATTTTTATCTCCTGTTTCAGATCTTTCTTTTTATATCTTTCTCTCTCCTGGGATGTGTATTCATTCTGTAATCGTTCAATTATTGGAGACATCCACTGGCATTTCCCATTACATAAAAGCAGTGGATTTTTTTCATTTAAAAAAAGAAAATTAAGTTTTGTTTGTTAAATGTCTGAAAAGGAGATAAAATATTAAACTTAAATTTAAAAAAAGCAAATTTTACTATGTTATTAAAATTAAAATAAGTGATTTTACGTGTGATCTGAAAAAAAATTTCAGGCTACCTTACAATTTCATAAAAAATTTAAATAAATATGGATTGTTGTTTGATATGTCCTCTATAATAGTTTTCTCTGCGCTACAGCTTATACGATTGGGATAAGAAGCTCTGGAGTTTTTTAGCATAAAAATTGTCCTCTGGGGCCAAAAAATTGAACTAATTATTTTTCCCCTCATAAGGTGTCCGAATTTGAGAGGCACTGTTTTAAATGTTTCTATAATAGAAACTTTTGTTGGTATAATTATGAAATATTGTGTGTATATCATAATAAATGTATATGATTAAAAAAAAACAATTAGTTTGCATTTTCACCATCAAAGGGCATTTTTAAATGAATTACCATTAATTTTACATTTACAATAATTTCCAAACGCTATTATTATAAATCATGTTCACAATATGTTAATCAGGGACAGTTATTATTTGGAATCATAATACAAAATATTCCACTGCTGATTCGGAAATGTTATAAGCACATTGTGAAATAGTGTCTTTAAGAAGTAAAATTTATGAATTATCACTATTTTATGGAAGTTTCACATTCCACGCAAGATAAGGGTTACATGGATAAAGATCTGGGGACCGAAGAGGCCACGGATCAAGAAAGTTGCGCCTGACCACTCGTTATTCTGGAAAGTGAGTTTTAAGCCAATTCTTAACAAAATGGCTAATGAGGAGAGGAGTTTTTGTTGCCTAATAAATGTGCGTGAAAGAGATAGGCATGCCTGCAAATCCGGCACAATTTTATTTCCTAATAACGATGCATAGCATTCGCATGTGATAGAACATATAACTGAATTACTGGCTTTTATTTCCCAGAACATGTGGTCCGAGAATAAATGTTGCATTGAATCCACACCACATAGACTCTTTTGAAGAGCTCTACAAAACCTGTAAGATTGAACATGGACTCACTGGCTCCTAAATTGAGCACATATAAGTATTCACCGAGCCATTTAAATGAAAATGTGCTTTATCTGGTTTGAGGATATTCTATGGTCATTCATATTAACCTGTCAGAAATTTAAGTGAAAACATGTGTCCAGTCTCAAAATTATATGGAAATAATTTGTAACGAAACTTGGTGACTTAGTAGTAGTGGATCGTGCTCTCAAGGCACAGGTCTCAAGTTCGATCCTCGGGCTGAGCAAACTCGGCTCAGTTTTTCGTCCCTTCTTGCGGACCAAGCATGTTTGGGACCAAACACTGTAGCTTTTGCGTTAGGTTGACCACCTAACCGAGACATGCTTCCTACCCTAGGGCTTTCGGCCAGGGAAAGAGATATGGGCATTGTAAGCCTTGGCGTATATATGGGTTGTCGTACCATTGAGTTTAGTTTACACAAATAGTTTAATTGGATTCTATAAATCAATGAAATGGGGGCTCTTGTACAGAACAATTGGTTATAAAATAAGTAATACCTTAATAAAAAATTTTAATAATATTAACAAAATATCAAAATTAATTTGAATTATTTAAAGTATATGTCTTATTTTCAGAGTTTGAAATGGTAACTCTCAAACATTAGGTATACCAGAACATTTTTTTTAAAATCCACTCCCCATGTGCCTTCCACGCTCCATTTTCACAGCCAATTTTAGAATTTTGACTGGACATGACTTTCTCCAGGGACACTTAAGCCGTATCGGCGTGGTCAACATGCTCTACTGTATCTTGTGTCCTTCAGGAGCTTTTATGGACTTTATTCATTTGACAAGCTGTCCTGCGCTTTCTCTTTTGAACTGTTTACCTGACAACTTTCACAATAAGGCTAATTTTTATTGGGCTGCCAGAGGACTCATGGCCGATAAGGCCGCTGTCTCGACGTAGGATTAAAAAAAAAATTTTAATTTCAATATTTAACTACGAATTAGGTAATACCCTTCTAAAACATTTTAATTATAATAATAAAATATGCAGAAAAACTTTAACAATCAACAGCAGAATTTTTTATTTTCAGTTTTTTTTAATTATATGCTGTAAATAATACTAAAGCTCAATTTCTTTGTTTCAGCCTATTTCTGTATAAACTAATATGTTTTGTAAAAAGCAATTTGTAAAAATAACCATATATTTTTTCTAGCTTCAGCAGTCAGATGAATACGGACACTATCGTTTTCAATAACAGCAATAACATATTTAAAGAGTTCCAAGTGTTGTTCATTTCGTTTCATTTCACTTCTTTCAGTTATTTCGAAGTTGCACTTCTCTTCCTATATTAAATATTATAATTAACTATTAGGTAGGAATTAAGATATTCTAACAATTTAATTGAAGTAATATATTAGAAACAAATTATCGTGCCAATATTTCTGACTGAATGTCCAAAGTTGTATCAGTAGAGAGCTTACAGTAATTATGAGACTTTCAGGCACAGAGGCACTGAGAGATTGTAAGGAGCTGAAAGAAGGCACTTTGTATACTTCCAAGCACCATCATACTAGATGCGCATACCGAAAGCAGAAGCATAACATCCACCTGACGTTTTTCAACATTGGCTGGGATTGAACCAAGTACTTTCTATTCCAAGGAGCATGTTCATAACAAAAGTCATGGTGAAATCGATGTAAGCTAATTTTAACATTGTTATTTATGCAACTTGGACAAGCCAAGCTCGCGCAAGCCGAAATTAAGTCAGAAGGGTGCGTCTTTCGTTTAACCAGAGTACCACGAAGGTGAAAGCACGTCTTTACATTATATATTAAAAGGAACACAACGAAGTGTTACATTCAATTTGTTTTCAGTGAAATCGATCGGAACAAAACAATTTTATTTAAAAAAAATAACAAATTAGCAAAAATAGGTAAAAAAATAGCAAAATTATTAATTTTGCTATTTTACTATTTTTTTATATAAACTATGTTGTTATAGTTTTTATTCATGATACTTGGACAACCCAAGCTCGCTTTGCCATTGGCTATGCAAATTTAAGTAAGTAGTGTACGTCTTTCGTTTAACCAGATCACCACAAATGTGAAAGTACAACTTTCTTCTAAACTCCTCCGATAGATAGCGCCACCAGGGTATCTATTCCCTCAATTTTGATATTGACCTGGAGGGGGAAGATATGTTCTCCAATTATTACACCCATGGTAACTGCTCAATGACAGGATACAGGACTTTTGATTATACAGATCTAACAAGCACGTATATCGCATGTACTCGGTGGGTCTTTGGTGGAATTGGGACTCGAGCCCAGCCCTTCCAGATGAAAGACCGATCTCTAACCACTAGGATACTATGGCAATTTCATTTTGGCATTGCGCAGTGGACAGTCTAACTGTCTAAAAGCAATGTAAAGCATTTTAGTATCCATCCTGTACATGACCTTCCTATAGGGATTTTCATAAATAAAGTATTTCTTCATGCATCTCAAGGGAGAAAACTGAGAAGACTCCCATGCACTCACTTTGACAGACACGCATACAGACGGCAGAAGCACGACCTCTCTTGTTGTTCAGCAGTGGATAAGATTGAACCAGGCCTCTTTAGCTGTTTGTAGCTGTTTCCTTATCACTAAGTTAAGGTGAACACTAATGTAGAATCATTGTTTTATTAAATTATTAGATGTATGAATAGTATCCAAAGCCTTTAAAAAATATTGCGCATTGCCGAAACATAAATTTACCACTTAAAAATAATTTTGAAACTTCTGAGATAGTATTTCACAGATTAAAAGAATTTTTTTAAAAATATCTCTCCTTTTCAATCGATAACTTTCTTTCATTAAACTAATGTTTCAAATTGGAATAATTCAGCCTTTCAAAAACACAAAAACTAAACAAAGAATCTTTTATAAAAATTGCTTCAATTTTTATTTAAAAACATTTTTCAATTCCTGACATGCAACAAAAAATTAATGTCAGAATTTTCACACTCCTTTCTCCTAAACTGTGACTGCAGCACAATTAGATGAAAAAAAATGCAATTTATTTCGTAAATTTATTTACTATTTATTTCTTAGAAAACATTTAAGTTCGTGATAGAACACCAAGAGAAAGCATAGCTGTCAGATATTTTGACAGAATCCTTTCCAGTAAATGCTACTAATTAAGGAGCTTATTTTAACCTTTATAGCTATTTTTAAATTATTTCATATATAATATTTATTTATTGCAAAAAACGTCAAAATGAGAATAATAATATTTCTAAATCAATTACGTCTATTTTAACAATGTCTAACACAAATCAAAGTGGTTAATTCCTTTATTTTATATTCTTCAATTATTTTAGACTTTCGAAGAATAAATGATAAGTTTCTTAAATGCATACTGATGTGTTTTACTTAAAACTTGCCCTTAATTAAAAGATTTAATATGTTTTTCAGGTGTAACTTTAGTAACATATAGGATTGTTGATAAATCAAAACATTTCAAAATTAGTATTGTAAGAAACACTGACCACCTCAACTTTTGTTTTTTTTTTAGACTTGAACACTTTGACCTCTACACCATTTAACTAATTATACCATGGGATTAATAGTCTGTAGAAAATTTCCACCCACTGCAGTCAAAGTCAAAATTGTGGGAGTGGATTCACCTGATGGTGCCATCTATCGGTGGAGTCTAAGAGCAAAGTCGTACTTTCACCTTCGTTGTGCTCTGGTTAAAAGATGCACCCTATGGACTTAAATTCGCATTGCCAAAGCCATGACGAGCTTGACTCGTTGAAGTTTTATAAGTAACAACAACAACAACATTCGACTAGCCAAATAAAAAAAAACCTTATACGTGTGTGAAATGAAACTTATAGCACATAGCATTGACAACTTATAGTATATAGCATTGAATAGTAAATAAATACAAAAATAAAAACCAACTTATATTTCCTTGTAAAAGTATGTTTGATTGTTAATTTAAAATAAATTAGAGTAAATATTAGTGTCACATAAAAAATGATCATTACTTACTTGAGAGAGAAGTTTTTATATCACTTACAGAGGCCATAAAAACTAGCAAAAGCTTGAAACTACATTTTAAGAAAAAGCCAGCAGATGCCTGGGGGGGATTCGTGTTCCTGCCTGCTAGGCTGTTGGTCCCGGATTCGAATCCATGTGCTGGTTCCCTTCTTTCTGTATTTCTTTGTCTTTTCCCTGAGATGATAAATGAATGTGTGGCCCACCCTATAAACGGATGTGTGGTGGAGTCACGTGGGTAATGTTACTCACCATCGTGACTTGGTTCACAGGGGCCCACCGGGTAACGATAAATGAGTAGCAGTTTCCGGCCTTGTTGTAGCGAAGGGGTAGTCACCCATTGCCCGCATTTAGGGGTAACAAAACATTTTGAGAAAATGTGTGATTTGGAAAAATAACGATATTTATTTTTTTTATAATATTATTTACTATTTATTTATCTCTGACTAAAATTCTCTTGCATAATGCAATGAGGGTCACTTACTAGATCAGCTAAAGCAAATTAAACAAGATGTTGAAGGAAATCGAATAAGGAAATGTCCATTATGCTACGAAGTATTTAAATATTGAAGTCGGTGCATAATTTTAATCTACGTATTAACTTCTTTCTGATCAGTGGCCTATTGGGAAAACCTAGAGCATGTTCCTAGAACAGTCAAAGGCAAAACTTATACAAAAATAAATAAATAAATGTCTTTATTTTTGTAATTATGGCAGGTAAAAAGAAGAAGAGATCTAATTCCGTATGTTTTTCTCTACTTTAAACAATGACATATAGATGACAGTTTGAAAGGAAGGAAAAGTACTAGACAACTTCATTCTTGAAGTGAAGAAAGTTCCGGAAAGAAACTTGTTATATTACTTTCTTGATTACCGCGTTATATAAGCAACTCTACAACGAGTTCAAATCAGTATTAAGTGCAGTGAAATGAACAGCGACCAACCTGATTTAAGTTTCATTTTACTAAGTGCAATCATAAGCTAATATAGTAAAAATTTTAAGAAATATTACAAGAAAAAGTTTCAACAAAAAGAATAAGTATTTTTTATAAAGATAAGAAAAGTAAATAATTCAATGGAAAAAATATTATTCTCTCTCTTTCACTTATTATAAATACTTATTTATTCAAATTATATTATAACAAAGATTTTTACTCATTATAAATAAAATTATATTTTCTTTGTAATAAATAAAGGACATGCTCTACATTTTAAAATTAATACTAACTTTTATGAGTATGAAATTAGTTCCTTATTTATCAAATATATTCATATTTCTTCTTTATTAAAGTTATTTTTATTACTTAATCAAAATTATTGCGTTATTTATGAATAGTAAAAGCTAAGTAGATTAAAATGAAAAACATTTTTATTGACACTTAATTCATAGGTTTCTTTAATTCATTTTTTATAATTCCTTCTTAAATATTGAATAATTAATAATATAGTATTATTAATCATTAAATTTTTACTAAACTAAATATCTAGTACTAATTTAATAATTTATAATAAGTAAAATAGTAATTTATAACTAAACTAAATATCAACAACTTTGTTTAAGAATTTAAATAATTATTACAGTAAATATATGCGAAACTTGTATTTGCAATGAGGTTTTAAAAATGCTAGATTACATTCTATATTGAAAAGTATATAAATTTGGCGATTATTAAATAGAGAAACCTTTGATTATGTGGTCACAGAGGAAAATCTATCTTTAGAAGAACCTATTAAACGAAGAGAGGAAGCCCAAATTCTTTTCAAATAATTAATTTGCTGATGAAAATGAAGAATTCTATTCAGCAGTCATTTTCTGGATCATTAAATGCAGATTCCGAACCGAATTCTGGCTTCAGGATTTTTACCCGGAAAATAATGGCTCCCCCTGCCCATTAAAATATTGGTTCTCTAATTGTTGGGCTGGGAACGGAATGAGTTATTCCCCACCTCAGCCACGGCGGGGGCGATGACTGAGCACTTTCTTCTTTTGTCTTCGCATGAATTCGATAATTAGCACCACGTGGAGTCAGCCCTCAGATTCGATTAAAACAGAATGAGGATTGTTGGGTTGGAATGCATCCAAAGCTTAAAATTCTGCTTTAAAATAATATTTATAATAAATTTATTGAAATGTCATTTTTTAAATTTTTATTTATTTTTAAAATTTTAATTAGCTAATTATGGTTTAGTTTGTATCCACGAGGGCCTTTTTCGCACATTAAGGGGTAATTGGACACATTTTATTTGTTACGATTTTTCTAAGCCTCAACATCCAGGTCCGAAGTTAAATTTGATTAAGATATGTTCACGGTGTTATATTTCTGCTATGTGGAAGCATTGGAATAAAAGCAATTGCATAGAAGTTTCAGAATACGAGGTGTTGATGACCTAGTTGGTTAGGGTATTTGTTCCTGTTATCAGAAGGTAATGAGTTTGAATCAAGTTTATTTGGTTGCCATTTTGGCTGACTGTGAATAACTCGCAAATAAGTCAGTGTTGACCCGGCAAGAAAAAGCATCGCATTCTTGTATTCATAAATAACCGGAGGAAGCAAAAGATTTCTTGCTGTATGTGAGCACCAAAGACTTTCTTGTGGTTTGATTCTGGTTGTCCCTCTGAGGTAGCTTTTTACTCCTTATGACATATGAGATAAGAAATTACAATTTAGGTAAGTATTGAAGAATAATTTTATAGCTTCATACTAATTAAAGGCTTATTGTTCACTTTGAAAGGAAAATGTTTTTCCGTAAAATGATTTTAATTATAAATGATTTCTAATTAGCTCATTAATTAGAAATAAATTATAAAGCGATATTTCCTTGATTCACATTTCTGATGAAGCTAGCCTTCTGGTGTTCAGTTTAACATTCTGAAGTGTGTCAAGGTGTAGATGAATGAGATAAATCCATTTTATAACGAAAAATATAACATTTCCATGAAGTATAACGAGAAGAGAAAGCTACAAAACAAAAGTAGTAACTCCCCCCTTTTTAAAGTATATACTTTCCGATGGTGAAAGTTGTAATAGTTTTTTTTTACTCAAATGATCAGTTTCATATAGGTAGCGCTGCGACAATGTATGATCACTACAATTCCCTGAGTTCAATACCTATCTCTATAGCAAGAATCCTTGTAATGATTAGAAGTCCATTTTAAGCTCTTAATACCGGCTGAATAAATCCTCGTCTTGTTGCACTAGCATACTTCCCAGCAGCTAGCCCAGAGTTGTGTTTCACATATTAGTTGGAAAGAGCCGGGTGGAAATCTTCGCTTGAAATCAGGGGCCAAGCAGAAAAGCTCCAATATTTGACCCGCGATCCACAGAGGCATCATTTTATTCGAAAGACACTGCGACCGTGATTCATTTAATATGTTCTAGCCACCTTCAGTGAACATTTTGGATCTTCGGTTTAGTCGAAAATAGACTGTTTTCCGATAGAAATTGATTAAAATGGAGTCTTATCTACTACATTACTCTCTATTGAAAATACAACGAAAAGAATTATTGACCAGAAAATTATCCAAATTTCAGGGTAGGCGCACCTTAACGAATTACGCAAGTGATGCGAAATGAGAAGCTCTCCAGCACACGTAGGATAAGATATAAGGTGAGGAACCAGCAGAATGGGCGATAATCACATCGTTATTTCTGTTTGGAAAATAATCGTTGAAAATTTGTCCTTGTCTCAGAGGACGCCTGTCATTGCAGAGAATACCAGGCCATAGCAGACGGAGTCAGTTCCAGCAGACCGACGAGCTTACGAGGGACACGGTGATCGGACTGAGAAGGACAGGTATGTCCTTACGGCAAATCGCAGTTGACAGACACCAGGACGTATCCACAGAGCACAGGCTGTGGCGAAAATGGTTGAAACAAGGAGCTGTGGCACGTTTGCTGGTGACGTCAGAACGTATCGATTGACGTGTTGGATGAGAGGGGTGGTGGCACGTCTACCGAAATTCTGCATCATATGCAAAATAAATTAGATGTTCCCATATGGAGCACAACCATTTGCTATCGATTGGTTGTGCGCTCGTGACGTTCCTTATGAAGACTGCCATTGACCCCATAGCATAGACGCCAACGTCTGCAATGGTGACGAATTATGGCGATGTGGACAATGAAGTGGTACAGAATTGTCTTTTCAGATGAGTCACTCTTCTTTTTCTTCAGTGTCGTCGCGTACGAGTGTGGCATCGACGTGGAGACCTATGCAATCGTGTAGCAATTGCGGAACACACCACTGTGCCACAACGCATCATCATATTTTATGGTGACATTGCATACGATTCCAGATTATATCTAGTTTGTATTCATGGAACTATGACAGCCCAACGTTATGTGGATGATATGCTGCGGCCCGTGACAACCCCCGCCATTTTCAGGAGGTACGCAGTGCCCTTTATCAGTAGGATAACATCCAACCGCACATTGCTCGCATCAGTCAACATGCCCTGCAAGTATTACAGCTGCTTCCCTGGACACCATGCTCTCCTGATCTCTCACCTATCGAACACGTTTGCGATATGATTGGACGCCATTTGCAGACCCTACCAATGCCTGCTTCAGAAGACACATTTTGGCAAATGATTGATATAAAATGGAGAGCCATTCCTCATTACGCCATCCATACTCTCACTGATTCTGTGCCTAGACGTGTTGCTTCGTGTATCGCCGTCTACGGTGGTCCTATAGCCAACTGACCTGACCCAGATCTTGCTCTGTATTATGACTGTTATTTCGAAATACAGATCATTTATTGTTCGTTGCTGTTTCTCTCTGTTTGCCGAGTTTCGTCACTTTCTGGCAACTCCTTCTTGTGTTGCATTTTCAGTGTCGGGCAGTGTATAAACAACCAACGGAAGTGGGAGTTGAACTGACAATTTGATGAAATGAAGACATCGCCTTGATGAGAGAACCTACATAGTTAAGCTTCTTCCTTCCTCTGTTGTAGAGAGAAATTTTGAAAAAAATAATTACTTATAAGATGATTCACATTTAACAGAGATTTAATTTAGCACATTTAATAAGTCTCTTTTATTTCAATATAATTGCTTTGTTTCCAGTAAAACAAACTTGTCTAAATTCTTTATTGATTTCTATAAGTGTACCTGTTTGTCACTCTGGTTTGATAATAGACTCAATACGATGGTTAAGCGAATCTGATCAGATGAAGGACAAAAGTCACAGCCATATTTATTGTTTTTCGACTATAACGCCCACACACACGATATGATTTTGTGGTTGTAGATTTGTTAAGGAGGTAGAAAGTAATTAAGCACAGATATGGTAAAACTCATCGCTTCCAGTTCGGTTATTCAAAATAGGAGAAGCACAGTTACATAGAATAAGAAACTTCTTTTAAGAGTGCCATTTTTCAAATGTATTGCTTCTGGCTTAAAATGTATGCTTTACAAATTAAAAAAAAGTGCGATACATTTCATCGTTTAAAAGAATTATTCATATAGTTTTACATATAAGTTTTGTATTTATTACTTCGCTCATATGTATATTAACTTTGCTTAGTTAAATTTTCATTTCACAGAATATTTGTCCTCATTCTTATACATCAGAAATGTATTTTTATTTTAAGAAATGTTATCCTAAATTTAGCATGAATAAATTAATCACAGAAATGTTAGTTACTGTTCTGGATTGCTATGACGCTAACAATAAAATAAACAGTAAGAAATAAAAATGTAAAAAAATTGGTTACTGCAACAGGAATTCCTTTCGCATATCTTAATTTGATTTAAAAATACACTCAGGAGATAAGGATTCCTTAAATTACATAAGGAGGAGTGAAGAATTTTTTAAAAGTTTCTAAGATAACTACTTTTAATTATAAAAAATGTACATTTTATGGGTTTATCTGTAATTCCTCGTGAAGGATTAAGTGCGACTTTACGCTTTCTAGTTACAGGTAGAACATATGACGATTTATAATTTAAAACAATAATTTTTCCTTAAAATTTTTATACAGGTAATACCGAAACCATACGAGAAAAATATAATGGTTCTCTCTAAAGAATACTTAACAGTAAATCTGAGTAAAAGATTATTTATTGTTTTATTAAGCTATATATATATATACACATATATATATATATATATATATATATATATATATATATATATATATATATATATATATATATATATATATATATATAAGTTATACAAGATTTAAAATAAACGTTCTAAATTGGATTGAATAAATTATATATATAAATTTAAAATTATTTATACCTTATATTTATTTCAAATATAAAATAAGAGGATTATCACTTACATAGAATTAATAAGGAAAAAGTTTAATGCTAATCATTGTGATTATGTTGTAATATTTTATGCTTTTGTAAATAGTGAATATATATTAATAGTTTTAAATATTCATTATATTCTTAAAATGAACTACTTCATATTCTATGAAAACATAACAGAAGTGTAACAAATTCCTTTTCACTTCTTTAGTGTAATATTTTCGACTTTTTTTAAAAATATCTAATAATTTTTTATGCGCTTTCTTTTTATTTTATTCGAAAAGTCAATGCTCATGACTTGACACAAACGAGTCTCATTGCAGCATACTTTTGTGAGTTCTTGCATCATTTGTTATAGACAATTCATCATATGATAAGAGAAACTAAATGAGAAGTTTCAGTAGACAATTCTTTCCAGGTGTTATTGAGAATATTTTTCAACCCTATTTGAAAAGTCACGAGACAGCAGGAAACTCTTGATCATTTCCTGTTATTAGTTCCAAGCTGGAAGAAAAGTCTGCCCCGCAAAAGATACGATTTTCTGCGTGTCATCCCAATCCAAGCCTTAAATCGCATCGTGTATGGTGGGCTTAAGTCTCTTCAGACTGTGATGCTGCACCAGAATACTTCCCTGTACTCAGCCCAGAGTTGGGCTTTTCCAGTTAGGTGTCGGATGTCCAGTTAGGTTTTCCAGTTGTTAGATCCCAAATGTCGGCAGCGTCATTTAGAATCAGGGGATAAGAAGAAGACCCCCGAATAATCCACCTACAACTTCTAGGGGTATCATTCCCTTGAAGGACACGCCTTTAGTGAAAACGATGCCTCTCTGGTTAAATCGGAATTCGAACTCACTACTCTCCGATTAGGAGAGCGGAGACCTAAGCGACCATGAGAGCGCGGCTTTTCCTTAGTGTTGTAGCACCAGCACGCTTCCCTGTACCAAACATTGAGTCGGACTCTACCAGTTAGATAGAAGCAGCCGGGTGGAGTCTTCATGATTTTGAAGCAGAGACCAAGCAGAAGACCCCTAATATTTGGCCTGCCACCTCAGAGGTATCATTTCACTTGGAAGACATTGTCACCACGCAGAGTTTTAACATGCCCAAGCCACCTTTAGCGAACACAAGGGATCTTCACTTAAGCCTAGTTTCGAACTCACTACCTTCCGATAGTGGGAAAGACATCCTAAACCAATCAGGCCATCGTGGCAGCAATCTTCTTAGAGTGTATAAAATGTTCATTAAGCGAAAAACAAATCAATGCAAATCGAAATATGCTCAAAACTATGTTAAATCCCTGTAAAATTACTATTATATGAGAAACAGTGCATTAAATACACTTTTTTCTATAAATTTCTAATTGACAAATAATTTACAATGTTCCATTCAAAACAACATTTTATATCAATGATAACTATCATTTCAGCAGTTGTTATAGATACGCCCACAAGCTTTATAAATGAGCTCAGCACTCAGCCAAGTTACACGACTGCGAAAAGGAATTTCCCCTTTCTATTTCATTAGAAGCATGTTGTTTCTAAAATTTAGATTAAATAAAAGCACCTTGCCACATACCGTACAATTTTCCCGAGCGCTTGTCACCGAAATAAACGCCCCCATTAATAACCGGGGGGAGATAGAAGGCGCGTTTTCGCTTGATTTATATGGAAACCCCGCAACTAATGCGGGGGATCCATTTAAGATGAGCTGTTATCTGGATATTCTTGTTAACCGCGAAATAAGAGATAACTGTGACCATAACCACAAAAGGATGAGAGAGAACTTGGCATTTGGATAAGAAAATTAAGTAACTAGGAAAGAATTTAGCATGTAAAGCAGCAGGTAAACTGTATTTAAACTTTACTAAAATAAGTTAAGGGGTGTTAAATGTTAAAAAGTACGTAACATGTAAATTTTTGATTGGTTTTTAAAATTTGCTTTAAAGGGCAAGGCATGATATAATTTATTTTCTTTGCAATACATTTCTGGCTGCTTATTTCTTTCAACTGTAACGCCACTCAACACAGTCAATCGTCCAGTAATTTTAATATCCCAGTCAAATGACGTGGTCGACACCTGAACTGTCACTCTCTTCTAAATGTACCTCGATACCAGTAGAATCTCATTTCAATTATGATCTAATTCAGTTTCCCCAGTCATCATTAGTCAACACGACAGACCTTTGGCTGGGTCAGGTATTGAACTCTTCACCACAAGGATACGAAAATGTTGCCTTCCCAACTAGATTTTCAAATTCGGAAATATTTCTTTCGTTATTGTCTTTCTATCATCTTTAATATTTTTTTCAAAAAAGGACTAAAATAAAAAAACATAAAAAATGATACCTTTTACGAAAAAACTAAGAAATTACACAATTGTATATCTCTAGTTCTACAGAGAAAATTCCATTTAAGACGATGATTTACTACTTACTGATAAAACAAAGAAAACTTTCCACATATGCTTTTTTTTAGTTTAATAATGGCTTCTAGGAAATATATAATCCTCTCAAAAGCTTATTTTATAATGGGTTTTACGATAGTTCTCAAAGTATGAAATACAATCTTTCATTTAATCTGCTACGATATACCTTATAAACTTAATTTTTTTCAGCGAAAAAAACTATCAGTATACTATAGTCTTGTATACTACATTCCCTTGAATAAAATCATAAGGTTTCATAGTAGAAATTTTTGATTGTGTTCTGTTTTATTTTGCCATATAGTTAGGGATAGTTACAGTTTTTTAATTTCATTTTCCTTGGGTTTTAATTTTTCTTTAAAATCAAAATCACCAAGAATTAAATTTCGTGAGTATTACATTAAATATATTGATCACGTTTAGCTTATGTATTTCGAAAACTTCTATTTTTAGGCACATTTAGTAAAAAATGAAAAGTTTTCTTTTTTCTAACAGTGAGCATTGAGTGACTAATCCTTCGCCACAACAAGGCCTGAAGCTACTACTCATTTATAGGCTTTTGAAGTGGGCCATATTTATTCATCATCTCAGCAGAAAGGATAAGGAAACACAGAGAAAAGTGATCCATCTCTGAACCAGGATTCGAACCCACAACCAACAGATAATAAGTCAGGAACACTAACCACTCAGCTATAGACCTACAGAAAATGACTTAAAAAGGTTTGATCAAATAAAAATTTTCTATAAAAAATGTAATTTGGGATTTTTAAGCACACAAAAAATAAAAAATTTTCTCCTGCAGTGAAAAAAAAGCATAAAGTTTTATCTTCTTTATACATTTTTCTATATTAAATTCATAAAACTTTATTTATATATCAAATCATCTTCGAATTAGATATCACCATTTTAAATTCGGATTAACAGCCGACCGATGGCTGCGTTCCTGACTCCTGAACTGTGGGTCCCGGATTCGAATCCCGGTTCGAGCATGGATGTTTCTTTCTTTCTGTCTTTTCTTCTGTGATGCGTATGAATGTGGCCCACCCTATAAACGGGTTTGTGGTGGTATGGCGCGGGTAACGCTACTCGCCTCCGTGACTTGGTTCACAAGTGCCCTCTGGGTAGCGATAAATGAGTAGCAGTTTAAGGCCTTGTTGTGGCATAGGGTTCGTCACCCAAGTGTGCCCGCCATTGGAAAAAAATTCGGATTAACATTGCTTTTAATATTATATACGTTATTAGTGGTTTCTCTGCTTATTTGTCACTCTACCATCATTTTTTGCTTAAGAGAAATAAATAGACCAGAGCTTATTGTTTAAAAGGAATTTTGAGCCACTACACATATCTGTACCCGAATGGGATTCAGATCCACAAACTGTTGAACCGAAGGTCTAACTGTTTGGCTGCTAACTAGAGTAGGTGATATTGAGCTGAATTCAATAACCAAGTTCATTGAATTGAAACACCCCCAACTTGTTTAGGGGTCAGTGTGCCTGACTGCAGATAGGGAGGTCCTAGGTTCGAATCCCGGTTCGGCCATGGATGTATTTTCTCTCTATATCTATATACTGTCTTTATCCTTTCCCTGTAAGAATGGGTTGTCCTATAAACCTTCTATCCTATCATTGGAAGGCAATGACTTTGGATCCTGGCTTAACCGAAGATCTATCATGTTCACTAATGGCGGCAGAGGCACGTTAAAAAGTTATAATCGCAGATATCCTATCCTATAAACGAGACCGTATGGCATGTGTGTACTGAGGAAGTCGGACTCCACACAAAAAAGTGGAGCAGAGCACCCCCTAATTCCAGCCTAGTTGGCACACGACAACAGCAACAATATTGAATTGAAACGTTAGCACTTCCGGTTTTGCTTTAACGTGAGAATTGGCACAGTGCTCAATTGCTCATCACTAAACAATGCGTAGTTAGAATGACGACTCAGTAACCAATCACGCGTTTGTGAGGGATGGGTTTAGTTTTGTTTGTCATTCAAAGGTTATTTTTTAACACGAGGGGTAAATTGACCGGGACCTACAGTTTAAAATGGATTACAAGTCACTACAAATATCCAAGTCCAAAATAGGATTCGAACCCACGAACTGCTGAATGGAAGACTTGGGCGCTAACAATTCGTCTACCATCTCGAGATGAGATGCGTTGGAATATTAATTCTCAGCTTTATTCACAGGATTTCATGTTAGATTTGTTTGCTGGTATCGTATTGAGTAATGGTTATGAAGACCTGAATCCGAATTTGTATTGGTTGTAAAGTTTCCATCTTGTTTGTCACAATTAATTAGATTCTGAGAAAATCCCATTTTTACAGTAAAATGACATGTTCTGTTCATATTGCCAAGCTACTAGCCAAGTGGTAAGTGTTCTTGTTTTCAACAGTTCGAGGTTTCAAATCCCACCTCGGGCTTAAATGTTTTTAGTGGTTCGGAATCCACTTTAAAATGTAGATTCCAATCTGGTTAGCGCTCATATGCAAAAAATTGTTGTACCAACAACAACAACGATAAGAGGAGGCCCTGGTCTGTACCTATCGGTTATCAGGTTCCACCCCCTCTTCAAACTAGAGAAACAAACACCTCGCACGAAGAGCCAGTCGCCCGCTGAAAACCAGAACTCGACTAATTAGTTGAGAACTAAAAATGAATACAATGTTGGGACTTTCAAGCCTACAGCTGTATCACATGTCAAAGAAGAGGTTCATTTGAACAAATTACATTTGAGTACATAAGGGGCGAGGAAAAAATGAAAATTAAAAATGAAGACAAAAGTAATGTAAATTTAAGCAAAAAAGATTAAGTAAGTATAAAAGGTGGTTGAGATTACTATATAAACCACAGCATCAATTTTAGTTTAAATTTGGATTTACAAATTTGCAAGTGAAATTCTTAAAAAGCATTTGATCACATATTTACAGGAAAAAGATACAGTAATTCCATGAAAAAGAAAATCGGCATAGGTAAACATTAAATAAAAAAGATAAAGTAAGCGAAGAAATAATTAAATATATTAGATAGTGAGAATCATTTATAGAAGGTCAAAAAGTAAAGAACTGACATAACAAGTTTTGTTAATTTGAGAAACCCAGTTTAGAGAGAAAAGATATAATAATTCTTACTTATAAGAGAAAAAACATGAAAAAGAAAATTCTAGGCTAAATACAGTAATATGTGTAACAGACAATAAAAAAATCAAAGCAAAAATTTACAAAATTAAGGAAGTGTGCTGCATTTCTCCTTGCTTTAATCAACATCTGAGAGATTAAGTTCAAAGTCATTTTGTGTTTGCGATGTGGTTTGTACTGGCGTGGCGCGTAAGTCCAGTCCTTTTGTTATCAACATGGACATAATTTTGGTAAAAATATACTTGAGGGTGCCCCTTGGCGAGATTGGCGATTTTTGTTGGCGCCAATCCTGTTCGCGCGGAACGATGTGCAAACAGTAATGGCGGCCAAAACACAATGAAATTTCAAAAATAATGCAGTAAGCTCATAAAAAAAAGAAAAAAAATGTACTCACTTTATTTTGCTGGAATATCCTCTTTTTGAGGTATACAGAATTCTCTAATAGCACCTACAGATATTGCTTAAATTTATCCTGAGAAGAAAACCAATCAGAACCGTGAATGGATTTCAGAATAACGTTTAGAGTTATCATAAATAGAACAACATCGCCCAGCTTGGCGATAAACTTGGCCAGAATTCAAGGGGCACCCTCAAGTATAGTCTAACCATAATTTTCATCGCTCTTTTAGCTCTAAATTTGTCACCAATAATAAACTTGATAAATGCGACGTCTGATTGTGAGGAATGACGTATTAGGTGGAGGCCCTCCGTATAGCTGTGTTGTTGTACCAGCATCTTCCTGTCCAAAGTTGAGGTCTACCAGTAAGTGGAAGAAGAAGGGTGGAAGTCCCCGTAATTCAAAAGCGGGGATCAAGCTGAAGATCCCTCATACTTGACCTGCCATCCCTAAAAATATCATTTCACAGCGACCACGATCTATTTAACATGCACTAGCCAACTTTATTGAAACGATATATCTTCAATTAAGTGGGGATTCGAACTCACTGCCTTCTGTTAATAAGAACGCCACCCAAACCAATCAAGGCCACCTCGACCTCAATGCGCAAATACAAAAAGTAAACGATGAGCGACAAACAAACCAATCTGTTCTTACTCTCCCTATTTCTTTGCTTTTGAGTACCAAAATCATGATTATTGTACCGAGCTCCACGGGTTCGTGTCGATTGAGAGTTGAATAAAGTGACCACTTAATGAACACAAGACTTTTATTCGTAAAAACTTCACTAGATAAACGAAATTCCCGCTGTAACAATCACAATTATACAGCTACAATTCGTCAGATACAATAGGAAATAGCTTCCAATCACAGGTCTCAAATACCTCAGACAGAGAACAACTCGCAGACACAAGTAATCGTCTTCACTCAATGACTGTCTTCACCAAAACTTTCTAACTCCTCCATGTCGGGCTGCGATATTTATACCTGACTTGGCGGAGAAATCTACCTATTTCGCCAAGGTTCTGGAAGCTTCTAGGCTATCTCGGAAAATATTGGTCCTAGAGCTTAGGTGATGGATGTTTCCTGAAGTATCGATTTCTCGCCAAGTCGCCAAGAATCTCGCCAACCGTCGCCAAGTCGCCAAGAATCTCGCCAACTGTCGCCAAGTCGCCAAATTATTAGGAAATCCGCTTTTAAACTACAACGCGTCTAAATACCGCAATTTTTGCCCAAAATGTGAGAATTTCTGATCTGTCTGAGATATTTTAAGACAAATATAATCATTATTTATAAATTTGTAACATTATTAAAGCTTCCTTCTCAAATTCTAAGCCCCATTTTTTTCATGTGAATGAATATCTGTAGCAAGAATTTATTACAATAAATGCTAACAAATCATTTTTGAATGGAATTCTCAGTCATAAGTTTTTCTTTTTTCAACAGTAGCTTAAAGGATATTTTTACTGGAAATGTTGCCAAGAAATGACAATCAAGTAAATGTTAAGAGAGATCAAATTTTTTTCGATTCTTCTTTTACAAAAGAGTAGTATTTTTCCTAAGTTTGAGGATAATCTTCAAAAGACAGAAGTTTCACAAAATCGTCTTAAGCGGGGGATTAAATCCTTCCTGAAGAAAAATCAAAAGGGTTAAAAAATATACTTTACTACGAGTTGTGAAATATCACGAGTAAAGAAAAGATCCCACGATATGTAGCTATGAAAAGCTGTATTTTCAGCGACAAAGAGCTAAACTTCTCTTAAAAGTGACATTTGTTTTCCAATGCAAATTTTATTTTTGTTGTGACTATCATGATGGAAAGTGTATTTATTAAAGTAAATAGTTTGCTTACTTCTATTATTAAGCGCAGAAGAGAACTTGAAATAATAGTTTCATTTAAGTTTTTTTCCTTATATAAAAATGAAATATTTTTATTAAGAGATTTTTTTATTTTTAATTCATTCATTAGTTTATTTTATCCACAAATTTAGGCTGATATTGAATAAATTTATCTGAAAATTATAATTGCACACATCTCACTTGTAAAAAGTTGAAAGGATTAATTACAAAAAACGAGAGCTTCGTGCTTGATGTGATAATTTATACTTGTTATCCTATTTTAGGTGAATTAATATCGGTCATTTCCAATGCCCGGTCACTAGGATTTACCCTTTTCCGCGCTACAAGGGGAGGGGGAGATGGCACCTTATTTATTAAACAGTGGTGTTCTTAGTGGGCATATTGATGAGGCCCGAAGGTGGGTTCTTTTATTTTAAAAGTATAAACGAAAGAGAAGACCCACAGACTTGGCCTGCAACCGCAAGAAGTATCATTTCACTTGGAGGACATTGCGACTACGACCGATTTAACGTGTCCAATCATCTTTAGTGAACACGACGGATCTTCCTTTAAGCCAGGATTCAAGCTCACCACCTTTCGATAATGAGGACTGCGCCCAAACAAACCTGGCCACCATACACGTGCATCAAAGTGTTTGATGAGACCCTCTTCTCTTCATCACTTTACTGCAGCAAAGGGACACTGAAGATTATTGAGATCTTAGCATGCATCCATTCTCTCAGCATGATGATCTTTCATTGGGTTAGGTATAAAACCCGCTACTTCAAAAAGGAAGACAGTGCCGTTTTCAAACATAATTTTTAAATTAATTTTTATAGTATGTGACTGTTAGCGTGCGCATCAATACATACATACATAACTGTGTGGGGAGAGCCCGGACTGTACCTTAAGGTTAACGTGTGCCGTCTCCCCAACACCTAGTGTGTTCCACACCTCTACGAGGTCCCTGAGGGCGCCACCATCGTGGCATTTAACAAGGCAAAGAAATGGTGCTTACGAATTGGTAGTAAGAAGTTACGAAACATTTTGAGGGGCCCTGTTGAACATCAGGCAATAACATTAAATATTTTCTCTGAGTTAAAAATAAAATATAACATGATGACACATACAGCAAACAGTGGAGAAACAATTTACAATCAATGAAAAGACATTTAACAATTTCTAGGGTAATAATGGCAATGAAAACATTATATACATTGAAAGCAATATTATAAATAGTATGAACACTTCATTATGAAAAAGGAAAAAAATGGCATGATACGAAAGTGGATAACTATATACAGGCAGGCAGCTTATACAAGTTTAATAAGCACCTTAGCTTTTAAAAGCATTTTACTTTCAGAAATATTATTTAAAAGGTTTCTAAGGTACTAAAAGGGAATAGGATTCAAAAAGTTTTTAAAGTTCTAAAGCGGGCTCAAAATGTTCGAAAAGTCAAAACAATTCGGAACATATAGTTCATAAATTTCATTAAATTCATAAAAAAAATTTATACACCATTATTAATTGTGGAAGGAAGTTAACTGTAATTGCCAATCGTTCGAAATAAGTTAATTTGATATGTTCACAAGGAACGTAGTTCATACCTCACAACTGTTTTTCCCTCTCTCTAAAATTCTCCACCACATCCGTGGAGAAACATTAGATTTTTCCAAAGAATAACATGTATTGGTTTTCACAATGATATCCTGTTATATCAGGTATCAAACCAGTTACCTTTCAGATGTAAGATTTCCCTCAACAGATAGCATTTTTAATACATTGAAAATTACTAGAAATTTAAATTTAAATCAAATAAACCCTGCTTCTACGGTGCTCACACGCTTTTAGAATTTCTTTATTTTAGATCCAGTGATATGAGAAAATTTAATTTTAAATTAAGATAAATACGAAACACCTAGAGCCTAAGTCTCAAGCTTTAGGCTTTATTTTGATAAGTAAAGTTAATTCCTCCGAAACTTTGCGACACCCGTCACCATCATTCAATTGAATTTGCAACAGTATGAGAAGGAGAATAATGCAGCGGCCGTAAGCTCTGTGTCAACTCCGTTAGGGAGGAAAGCATATTTATCTTCGTTTCCTGCCTTTTAATTACTGTCATCGCGCATCCACTGTCCAGAAGCACGAGGAATGCATTGGATTAAGCCTCTGTCGCTAGAAACTGCTTCAGAAAGATATCAGATTTTTGTTTTCAAAATTACAACTAAGAGTTTATTTTATAAATGCACAGTTAATCTCCCCTATGATACGGTATATTGGTTGCGCGTTGTAGGAAAACGCGTTTTTCGAGCATTCTCGTAAAACGCGCTCGTATGGCCTCGTATAACGCGTAACGTACAAGTGTGATTGACGTTTAATTTTCCTCAATAAAGGGGGCTTAAATCGAATATTAAGCAATAACTATGTTATGAACGAAATGGGTGGGCTTTATTAAAATCAAATTAAGAACATTTTAAATAAAAAAAACTTATGCAAATGTATATAAAAAACACTTAATTTCTAATAAATCTCAAATAATTATTACATGTTTATTCGCTGTAGGAGTTATTTGAAATAATGTTTTACCGACATTTTTTTTATTTCACGAATTTTAAATAAAAAAACTTATGCAAATGTATATAAAAAACACTTAATTTCTAATAAATCTCAAATAATTATTACATGTTTATTCGTTGTAGGAGTTATTTGAAATAATGTTTTACCGACATCTCTTTTTAGCAGAATGTTCAAAGGTCAATACAATATAATTAAAAAAAAATTTAATTTCATAAGAACTCAATTGACAGAATGAGCAAAGGTACGGGAAATCAGTTGTAAACTGTACAAATCATTATAAATTCTGCAGTACAGAAATATAAGGGGGGGCGAATTAACGCGTTATATGGAGGAAAACACGCGTTATACATGAAATTGCGTCATATGAAAACGCGTTATACGAGTACCGTGTTATAGGTAGATTACTGTATTACTTTGAATTAATATCGCTTTCCTTTATAGCAGCATATTTCTAAACTGATCAACAAATCTGATACATAATTCTGAAACCCATTCAAATTGTAGTATCAACACTCGAGTTTGTATCCTTCAAACTTTAGCATTGCATTAACTGAGAGATATTGGTGGTGTGACCACTATATTCATAAACATTTTCAACAGGACTTTTGTTTTTGACGGTGTTCAGTTTCGAGCTTGTTAATTTCCAAATACGAAAGCTAAGACTTTTCTATCGGGCACCTACTCTAATATATAGAATCATTAAATTATGATTTGTCGTATTAATTCAAATATAAATAAACATAAAGCACAAATAACATCGGCGAAGTTACATTTGGAGCTAGATCATTGTTAGAAAAGATTTGAAAAAATGTTTAGTGAAAATATTTCAATAAGATTGGATTTAACAATAATACGCTTAGCTCAACTGTTCTTGAAATAAATTTGGAAAATTATTTTGACCTGAAGAATCTTACGAAGAAACAAATATTTACAAGGGATTCAATGTGTTACCACAGAAAATTTGATCAATCTTCCTACAATAGATGTGTCCAATCTAGTTTAAAATTCGATATTTTAATGTGAACTTACCGATTCAGCCTTCTTAAGGGCATATGAATCCCTTTATAAAGTCAAAGCTCGCTGTTTTCAGAGGTGGAGCGCTTCAGAAAAGAAATCTGCTGTGAATTCAATCATTTCTGAATAATAATAACATGAATGCCGAGCATCACTTTGCATGTAATTATTATGTTTTAATCTGTTTTTTTCAGTTTTTGGTTGCTAATTTTATTTTTCAGCACTACAAAGAACGGAAATGATTACATCTTTTTATATAGTAGATCACCAGTGAGTGTGCCAGACACTGTGAAAGTGGGTGGATCCTGGTAATTTATAAGCAGGCACCAAGCAGAAGACCTCAATCATGGCCTGAAAACACCAGAGATATGGTTTCACAGGGAGGATATTTTGACCCCAACATGTTTTGTAGGCCATGAATGAACACCATGAATCTTTGGTAGGTCGGGATTCAAACTTTCTATTTTCCGATAAAGAGAAGGATACCCTGCCAACCGCTGAACCTTAATCTCTTTTTTACTCAATGTTCATTTTTTTAAAAAAAACTAACTAAATCGGGAAAAAAGGAAATTCTACTTCCGTTCGGAAAAGTTGAGCTCGATTCCTAATGCTGCCAAAGACCCACCGAGTACATGCGATATACGTGCTCATAAAATCTGTGGAATCGAGAGTCCTGTGGTCGGTCATTGAGCAGTTACCATGGATGTTACGCTCTGGAAAAGTTTCCTCCTCATTCAGATCAAAGTCAAAATGAAAGGGTGCATCCTCGAGTGGTGCCATCTATTGGAGGAATCTTATAGCAAAGAATTACTTTCATCTTAATGGTGCTCTGATTAAACGAAAGAAGCATCTTTCTGACTTAAATTTTCATTACCGTTGGCTGGCAAGCTTGGCCTGTCCAAGTGTTTTAAGTAACAAGAACAGCAAAAGAAAATTCTAAGCCATTACAGATAAACATGTTGAGACAGGATTGAACCTCACGAATAAAAACCCAAAATACTAGAAACAGCACAGTGTCTACCAAAGTAAATGTTTGGATTGTTTTTCGTTTCCAATAAGCTTTTTGCACACGAGGGATGATTTGATTTGCTTTTTACAAGCAATTTAAAATGCGAAAAACAATTTAAAATGCTTTTCGAACCTTTGGAAACAACTATTCTCGGATTGAGTATCAAAAATGCAAATTTATTGAGTTAAAAGAAAGTTTTATCTATTCGAAGTTCTTTTGCTTGCAACCCGTAAATAAGATCCACTGTGGATGAATATTATTTTCACGTGACAAATCATTCCTGATACTTTAATTTTTGTCAATTTTCGTGTGATGGTGTACAGTTAATTTTAACCCGAAGGCACACAAGTGAAAGTAGTTAAAGCTCCTTCTTTATTCTGAAATAGTAAAATAAAATGTAGTAGTTTTTAGTCAAGACCAGTAAAATCAAAACTTAGTGAGTAAAGCGATGCACTATTGTTAACATATTGTGAGTTAATATTTCCTAAATTTAATATGAAAACTCTCTTTATAATAATAATGAATGTAAAACTACTCAGGGGATGGTTTTTTTCCGTTACAGTCGTCACTTTTTCTTCACATGAGATTAATTAGACCAGGACCTATGGTTTGAAGTGGATTCCAAACCATCAAAAACAGTCATGAAAAAAGTGGGATTCGAATTCACAAACTGTTGAACCGAAAGCGTAGTCATTCGGCTGCGAGTTCAGTACTGTTCAACAGAAAATTTGATTGGCTTTTCGATCTATGACTTTTAGCATACGACTGCTAATTAGACAGGGACTTATGTTTTAAAGTGTATTTTGAGTCACTATATACAAACAACCAAAACCAACTTTGGATTCCAACTCACTAGCTGTTGAACCGAAGGCAAGAGCCGTTCTTAACACACGAGAGCTGGTTCCCATGTGACCTGCATTATAAAAGCGGTCATGAATCTGTACAACATTCATGACTTAACTGAACTGGATTTGTTTGTCACTCAACAATATGTTTTAGCACAATAAGGCTAATTGCGCGTAGAGTGGGAATCGGACCCACACACACATAAGTTGTTGAACGGAAGGCTAAAGTGCTTAAGATTCAAATAAATTCTCAGAAATAGTATTCAATAAAAAAAGATTGAAATAAATATTGTTTATTTTAATCTTTTTATTGAATGCTATTACTGAGAATTTATCTGAGTCTTAAGCACTTTGTTCTTCTGTTCAACAACTCATGACTCCGATTCCCACTTTTAGCAATTTATATCATTTTGAGCAATGTTTATAATTTTCAACGATATATAATGCCCAAAATCATTTTGGAAAATATTGAAATGATATATATTGACCAAAATCATCGATGTAATTACGTTTTATATTATAATCATCCCGTAAAAATAAAATTTTTATAACTTCGTCAGTCTTCTGCTAATCCTACAAATTGCGGAAACGTTTAAAATAAAAAAGTCATAAGTACTTAATGACGTAAGATAGATAAGTGTTTAAGAAAAATGTTATGTACTTATCTTATTCTTATTAGATAAAGGAACTGATTATTTAGCTTTGTTACGATACGGCCATCTCTATTGCTTATAGTAGTTCTACACTGTTTAAGGAACAAGTCAAACAACTACAAGCACCTGCGACATAAACTGCTGATTAGCGTCAATTTATTGGTATAGGATACATATTTGAATTGAAGACTGACATATCGGGTGTTGACTTCATCACTTGAACGTGGTGGCTTCAGCTTAGTGGCTTCCATTGCTAAAATATAGACATACAACTAGAGAAACGTGGCAATGTATAAACTATATTTTCCATTCCCCCTTTTTTTCTCAAAACTCAATTTTATATGCTCTTAACTTGAAAATGCAGGAAAGAATTTATACCACTGGAAAATATAAATTGAAGATTCAGAAAATATTTTTTTAAAAAATCAATTTTCCTAATGAATTTTAGCATATCATTAGCTCACTTTTACTATAATTTGGTACGAAATCATATTTATATTACATGCCTGAATAATAATTATCCGAGTATTAATAAAGGGTTGATTTACTCCTATATTATCCCACCACATTGTTTAATATGAAACAGATTTTAAACAACTGATAAAAAAATATTTCATGTTTCGTCTTCGTGAATTAAATTGAAGCAAAATCAAAACACTTGACACTTGCATATTTTTAGAGTATGGCATGGTATACGTATTTGTGTATACATTTATACAAAATGAATATATATTATATACATTACATATCTATAATATATAAATGTATTTATCTATATTATGCACTAATATTGAGAAAAAAACAACGGATAAAATGTCCAACGAACTCAGCATATTTTTAACCAGAAAGTGGTTGTTCCTTTTCGTTCCAGTTCAGTTTATGGCTACATCACTTTATTCCAATTCTCATTAGTTTAAAATAGCTATGACGTCAGATAACGTTTCATCTACGTCACATTCTATTGAGACGGAATCGTAAATGCCACTTATTAACGAATTCGTTGCTTGCCTTCAAATCGCATTCGGCACAGATGCTATATAATTCAGGATGCCAAATTCTGTGCCTCACATTCTCACCTCATATTCACATTCACATGCCTCACATTCACTTGTTTTAAAACTTCGTCTTGTTTGCTGCCGCTCGATGAATCTGAGGCATAGATACTGTATAATACTAATACATCATCTTGGCAACATTTCTTCATCACCAAAAAAATTCCGAATTTGGAATTCTGGATTATACGGCATCTGTGCCTCACATTCATCGAGCGGCAGCAAACAAGATGAAGTTCAGCATCAAATTTCTGAGAATAGTGTCGAAGTTCATTCTTTTAATAAAGCGATTTCTTATATGAGGACCAAAACATCGACTTAAGAAGACATTTTGGAACAAGTTCAGTATCCCCATACACTGATTTCTCGCCAAATCTGGTAACCGTTGTTTACGTTGTAGTGTTGCCGATTTCAGCTTTTGTTTTTATTATAGTGTTGCCAAATTTAGTTTTTGTTACTATTTTTATTTTTTCCTTGCCAGATTCCGTTTTTCTCGTGTTTTAAATAATTTTTACGTTATATATGTGCTTTTTTTAGTGGCAATAGCTTTTTTAGTTTCACTTCGAGAACTTTCCAGAACTTTCTTTGCTAATTGTTCTACGTTTTAATTGCTAGTCATTTTAATTTCGTTCACTTTTGCTGCTGGAATCGGTGGATTTCCCGCTGTTGTGTTTCGTTGTCGCCAGTGTCCAAACATCGTAAATTTTTCTTTTTTACTATTTCTTTTTCATTATTATTTTTATTTGGTTTAATTTTAATATATATTTTTTTATTAAATGATATATTTTATTTTCTGTATTTAAAACCGTTAAATATTCTTTTTTCCTTATTTCGTTTTCTTAATTTATTATCATCTTTTTATTGTTTTAATTACTTTATTTTTTGTTTTAATTTAAAATGTCTCATATTCAAAATGTTGTTGAAAAATATCAACAAGTTATTTTAGCAAAAATTAAAGATAATAATGATGGATTATTGCTCAGGATTCCAAATTATTAATTAATTTAGGATTCGTAAATATTAATTTTTAACGGAAATTGGATTTGGAGAAGGTGTAATTATTTTATTTAAATTCTATTGCTTACATTTATTTTTTTACTGTATTCGTGTTTCATTTTTATTTACTTTAAATGTGTATATATTTAAAAAATATTTTATTCATGTTTTTTTTTTAAATTTAAAAAATGTATATATTTGAAAAATAAGTTTTTGCATGCTTCTTTTTAAAATTTTATAAAGTGTATATATTTAGAAAAATATTTTTGCATGCTTTTTTTGTAAAATTAGATAATTATTTTTACTGAAATATGACACTGGTGACAAACGAATAAGTCGAAATAAATCGGCATGTCAGCTTAACTTCATATCAAGTAAGTCCATTATTTATATTTATTTCCCTTTTTAAATTTTCTGAAATGCATATTTTTCGATCGAACTTAGGGAAATTTCCCGTTTTAATAAACGCGCGCCTAGCTTGGCGACAAAAAAATTCGCCGCGTCGCCAAGTGTATGGGGATACTGAACTTGTTCCGACATTTTCCGTTGATTCAGGCCATTAACATATGAACCGCAGAAAAAGCAAAATGAAAAAAACATGACAAGACATCCATTTCATGGTTAGTTTAAATCGGCTAGGACGATTCAAATTTTTAAAAAAATCATTAATTTATAGAACGTAAATTAATTATTGCAATATTTGTAAGCAATCTCTTTTGAATCTTAAGACTATTGCCTAGCTTACGCCAACGTTATTTTTTGTAGGATATTTAAATTTAAAAAAGAGCTTATGAGTAAATTAAATTCTATACCACCGCTTTTCTTTCTGGCTCTCATAAGCATTTAAAAATTACATAATGTATGTTTTCGGAGAGCTGCAGAAAGAAATAGCTTGTGAATTTTGAGTGAGGACACTTTTATTAATAGAGCTGAAGGAATGTTTTTTTTTTTTAATTTAAAAATATATTTCATATAACGCTTTTGTTGAAGAAAAGTTGCAATGAAAAATGACTGGCTACTTTCTTTTTCTTGAGCCAAAGTGTTGATTCTCCGAATTAAATTCTTGGATACTTCCCAAAAAAGAAGAAACTGTTTTTATGTTTTTAAAAGGCAATTATTGATAGTATACGCGGGGATATGCTCAGAATTCATAAAAAAGAAAAATCCTTTTAACTGTTAACATTCTTTTCAATATCGATAAAATGTTTGCTTAAGAAATATAAAACACTAGATGTTATCAGTTGATTTGGCGCGCTGTAACTTCCAACTAAAAATACAACATTCTAAGGAAAATTAAAATTTGGGTAAAATTTGATTTGACTCATATTTTAAAATGAAATTGATGGCTTTGTTAAAAAGTTATTTTCTAACATGAGATGAGGTTTGTTTGTCGCTCAACGATCATTTTTTGCATATAAGGGATAATTACACTGGGAACTATGGTTTAAAGTGGATTCTGACACACTGCAAACATCCATGTGAAGGTGGGGTTCGAACCCACGAACTGTTGAATCGAAGGCATTAGCGCTAACCATTCGGCTCACAACTATGAAGTTTAATACATAGATCAGCTGACAACTGGCCGAATGATTAGAGAACTCTTGCCTTCATTTGAACAGTTTGAATCCCATCCTGGGCTGACATGTTCATAATGGTTTGGAATTCACTTTAAGCCGTAGCTCCTAGTTAATTAATTCTTGTGTACGAAAAATGACCATTGAGAGACAAAGAAATAACCTAGCTGAAAGCGAACTTTATGAGATGTTGAAACCTTAACAATTCCGTTCATTTACGATGCAATTAAACAGTATAATCACAGAACTTTTTTTTATCATCTTTAAATGAATTTCGTATCAGTGGCGTATCGGGAAAACGTAAATACATACGTAATGAACAAAACAATATTTTTTTCAAAAATTGAAAAATAGTAAATATTATTTTTAAGAAAATTCCACTGTGTGACTGTAAAGAAAGAAAAAGGAATACAAAATGTTATAAATGTTTTTTCTCTACTTCAATCAATCACTCATAAATAATAATTTTAAAATGAGGAAAGGACCCACACGTCTTCATTATTGAAACGAGAAAAATTCCTAAATGGTGTGTTTCATGGTTTAAATTAATCACATGGTATAGAATAAACAATTTTTAAAAAAGTTCAAATCAGCGATATTGTTTAAACTATTCGCAAATGCTCTCATTAAAATTTCGAAATAAAAGAGTTTTTACTTTCATTTAGACAGATACACACATCCTCACGTTCCATTCCATGCAATCACTCCAGGATGAAAATTTGGTGAACAAACAATAAAACGATTTCATTAATATAGAAATCTTTTAACTTCATATTGAGATAATGAAAAATGGGATGAAAAAATTATTAAGGGGATTCAGATTCACGAATTATCCCAACATTGTGATACTTCAGACGCACGGTGTGATACATCAGGTGATTGGATTCAGATGCGCTAATTATCACAACATTGTGATACTTCAGACGCACGGTGTGATACATCAGGTGATTGGATTCAGATGCGCTAATTATCACAACATTGTGATACTTCAGACGCACGCTGTGATACAACAGGTGATTGGATTCAGATGCGCGAATTATCCCTACATTGTGATACTTCAGACGCACGCTGTGATACAACAGGTGATTGGATTCAGATGCGCGAATTATCACAACATTGTGATACTTCAGACTCACGGTGTGATACATTAGGTGATTGGATTCAGATGCGCGAATTATCACAACATTGTGATACTTCAGACGCACGGTGTGATACATCAGGTGATTGGATTCAGATGCGCGAATTATCACAACATTGTGATACTTCAGACGCACGGTGTGATACATCAGGTGATTGGATTCGGATGCGCGAATTATCACAACTTTGTAATACTTTAAGCAATGGTGTCCTATATGTATAACATTCATCACATGTTACCATTAACAAAGATTTTCTATGATTAGTTTGCCTGGTTTTTTGCATGTAACAAAAGAGAAAATCTGTGAAATTCAATAACACTGCCCTGTTATATGGTGATAGCAAGAAAAGAATTTTAGAAAATTTGTACTCACTTTGACTAGTTCAACTGCTATGAGGAGGTATACTTGTCGAAACAACATTTAAATTCCATTATCTTTCATTATTCAAGTTGACCTTGACTTTATTGATTTGAATGACATTTATTCCTAAGTTTGCTGTCCTAGCACTAGTTCTTTTTGAACTGATCCCATACTGATTTAATATACACTGGCAGACATTGAAAATGCAACACCAAGAAGGAATGGCCAAAAAATCATGCGAATTTCAAGGTAGACGCACCTTGCCGAGTTATAAAAATGATGTGAAAGGAGCAGCTCGCCAGCGTATAAAGGATGAGATATGAGGTGAGGAACCGGCAGAATGGGTAATATTCACTCCTTTATTGCTGCTTGGATAATAATTGTTGCAAGTTTTTTCTTGTTGTAAAATACACCTGCAATTGCAGAGAATGTCAGGCCATCGTCGATGGTGTCAGTTCCAGCGTACAGACGAGCTTACGTATCTTCTCAGATGAGTCACGCTTCTATTTCTTCAGTGAAAGTCGCCACGTATGAGTGTGGCGTCGACGTGGAGACAGGTCCAATCCTGCAGCAGTTTTAAAACGCTCCATCATCGTTGAGGTATCATACGATCAACAATGTGGACAACTAGTTATTTTCAATCGTAGGCAAAGGTATCCCAAAACTTAATGTCTATTGCATCGTAGTAAGGAAGTCCACAGCTAACACAGGAATTGGCATGTCATAACGTCACCGGTAATCTCATATAGAGTAACTGTCGATGCTGAAACAAAAGTATGAAAAACATAGAAACATTAAATCATACCAGTTCGAAATCCATGAGGATTTCATTTGATACCATTGCTAACTAAACATCTGTGTTCTTGAATTAATTGTAATCTTATTGTAGAATTGATATGATAAGTAGCAAAAATGCTCTTTTCGATAAAGTAATATGAAGAATATCCTGTATTTGTTACAATATATCCACAGAAGTGGTCTGTAGAAATAATTATCCTTCTCGATATGGTAATATGAAGAATATCCTGTATTTGTTACAAGATGTCCACGGAAGTGATCTGTGCCAATAATCATCCTTCTCCATATGGTAATATGAAGAATATCCTGTATTTGTTACAAAATATCCACGGAAGTGGTCTGTAGAAATAATTATCCTTCTCGATATGGTAATATGAAGAATATCCTGTATTTGTTACAAGATGTCCACGGAAGTACTCCAGAAATAATCATCCTTTTTGATATGGTAATATGAAGAAAATCCTGTATTTGTTACAAGATGTCCACTGAAGTAATCTGCGCAAATAATCATCCTTCTCGATATGGTAATATAAATAATATCCTGTATTTGTTGCAAAATTTCCAAGAAAGTGGTCTGCGCAAATAATCATTACTAGACTCTAAATATCATCCGAAGCCTCTACGAATAGTTAGTTTATAGCAGTTCTGTGTTCCCCTTAAACTGAAAATTGGAATCAAATTATGTCTTATATTTAAAATTAACAATTTAGGGGTGGTGAAATTATGAAAAAGGCCGGTTGGTTAATAGGTAATATTCCATCTTCACCGACCTGAAGACCAGGAGCTGAAAAAGATCACACTGCCACTATTCTTGACAGACTTAAGAAATCTAAAACAGTTCATACATTGGTGGGGCTATTTAGAAGCCTGTGATCACATCACTTATGTTATCTATAGTGATCACTTCACTGTTCAGCTAAATACTTTAACAGACTGAAGGACAATGATTTGATAAAATCATATAAATAGATAGGACCCGGATGTGATTCATATAGAAAAAACTTTTAGGAATAGAAAAATTGATGATTATGTAAAGAGTTAAAAACTATATAATAAAACAAAAATTAATATAGAATAGTTATGCTTAGAAAATATAGTAAACAATACGAATAAAGAATCATTAATATATAAGTAGTAATAAAATATATAATGATATTTAAGGGTAGTAGAGAAAGTACTTGAATATTTCTAAGATATATTAAATGAATATATTACGAAAAAAGATGCATTATTGAAACAATTTTTATATGTGAAATAAAATTTGCAACAGTTCAGAGTTCTAAAAAAGTTCAACTATTCTTTTAAAACATGAATTCAAATTTATAGATTCATAGAAAATTTCAAATAATAAATAATGACCGGTTTGGGGTCAATGCCCGATTGACTATCATATTAGCTTTGGTTCTTTGGATCAAATGCTAGTGATGTTCTTAAATCTCAGCAAAGCTTTTGAATGCTAGTTGAAAGAAAAGTCACGAGGTCTACCATTTCTTTTTACCTGTGTTTCTCTAGGAGACTGAAAAATGAAAATTTATGACTGGATATGTTTGGCTTCTCTCGGTGAAAGGCACAGGTGTGTGGGCAGGAATGCAGACAATGCTGCTGGATTATCTTGTTAGCTGCATTTGCAGTTATCGCAGGATGTCTTCTTTATCTTGTAAAAATAAAAAAGGGGCCGAGTGCAGTAAGGAGATAGTTGATGTGACTATTGTGAAACAATTTACCTGAAATTATCTTAGGTTGAAACTGAAAGAGATCTCTTCCAACACAGAGAGTTAACCATAGAACAGCATCCATACATACATACATAACTGTGTGGGGAGACCCCGGACTGTACCTTTAGGTTAACGGGTGCCGTCTCCCCAACACCTAGTATGCTCCACACCTCTACGAGGTCCGTGAGGGCGCCACCATCGTGGCATTTAACAAGGCAAAGAAATTGTGCTTACAAATTAGTAGCAAGAAGTTACAAAACATTTTAAGGGGCTTTAAGCCCTGTTGAACATCAGGCAATAGCATTCAATATTTTCTCTGAGTTTAAAATAAAATAAAACATGACATATACAACAAACAATGGAGAAACAATTTTCAATCAATGAAATGACAGTTAACAATTTCTAGGGTAATTATGGCAATAAAAACATTATATACATTGAAAGCAAGATTATAAATAGTATAAACACTTAATTATGAAAAGGAAAAAAAATGGCATGATATGAAAGTTGATAACTATATACAGGCAGGCAGCTTATACAAGTTTAATAAGCACCTTAGCTTTTAAAAGCATTTTTTTAAATAATTTTTAAATAATTCCAAATAAATTATTTAAAAAGTTTCTAAGGTACTAAAAGGGAATAGGATTCAAAAAGTTTTTAAGGTTCAAAAGCGGGCTCATAATGTTCGAAAAGTCCAAACAATTCGGGACATACAGTTCATAAATTTCATTAAGCTCATATAAAAAATTTAGACACAATTATTAATTGTGGAAGAAACTTAACTAAGAATAGTTTTCTGATTCGTCTGTAGAATCTTCTATATCGTCTGTGGAATCGTGGCCTAAATCCTGACAAAGTTCTAATCCTCGTTTGTTGAGATGAATCATTAGCTTTGTGAGGAGTAATCTGCGGTGACGATCTTTCAAGCAAAATTTCAGGAACTCTATGTTGGTCTGTTGGGAGTTCTTCTTTAGGTGGTAATTCTCAGTCTCTGGGCACTCTAGGACATAGTGGAAAGGATCTCCTTGGGCTCCACAGATACAGGTAGATGAAACTGCCTTTCCGAATCTTTGGAAGTACTGTGGAAATGGACCGTGAAATGTTAGCAGCTGGTTGAGGTATGGATTATCATACGTTAGCTTGCTAGAGACTTCTGAGAGTAGATGTTTGGTTATTCGACCTGTTGTTGCACTGTCCCACAGAGACTGCCATTTTTGAAGTGTGAAATGCTTCAGTTGTTTGATAAGTGAAGATCTTGGGTATGGAATCACTAATGCTTTGGATTCATCAATTTTTGTGGCTTCCTTTGCAGCGATGTCTGCGCACTCATTTCCAACATCACCTTGATGCGCTTTAATCCAGCTTAGATTGATGTGAGAAGTTGCAGCTGCTAGTTTTTCCTGTATGGCATGTATTATTGGTGATGTGTGAAGTGGGTTAAGTAACGCATGCAAAGTTGATGAGCTATCAGACCAAATGGTTACAGATCTGAGGCCTTGTGCATCAATGATGTTGATAGCTTCAAAAATGGCTATGGCCTCTGCTTGAAAGACTGAGTTCTTATTCCTCAGCTTAATTTTGTGTTCTTGAAGTTGTTTGCCTTTATGATAAATTATTAGGGCTGCACCTGTTTTACCGTCAATATGTGATCCATCCGTATAGATATTGTAAGGTGTGATCAATTGGATTTGACCTTTTGCTGGCGAGGAGGGTTTGGAGGGCAGATTGTGGATGTGTATCCCCTTAAGTCTTAACGATGGATGGACACAGTCTTTATGTACAGGATATTCATAGTCAGACGCACTGAGGGTTTGGTCTCCCAGCACAGTAGTTTCCTGCAGTTGCAGTACCCTAGTTTTGTGCGCTAGCTGGATGCAAGTAAGATGAAGTGGTGGCAGGCCTGCCAGTGTGTTGAGGGCAATTGTGGACGTGGTTCTGAAGCTTCTCGTGATTAATAATGTAAAGTAGCGTTGTAGGCTGTCTAATTGCCGCTGCTTCCTAACCGTCATGGGTAGAATCCACAAGGATGAGCCATAAGTAACCATTTTCTCCATGACAGAAAGATAAATTGCTTTAGTAATTTTACTTTTAATGCCCCAATCTCTTGCGATCATGGAGCGGAAACGCTGAACTATTGGTATCATCTTTGTCTTTAACTGCCTGATATGTTGTAGGAAGGACATTTTGCAATCTATTGTTACTCCAAGATATTTTAGTGTTTTAGTATGCTTTAGGCTATTATTTTCTAAGGTTATTCTGGGATTTGATTTTAAATGTTTTCTTTTCTGGTGCAGAATAAGGATTTGCGATTTAGGATGAGAAATTGTGAGCTTTAAGATTCTACAGTAATTTGAAAAATGTTGCAAAGATTCATTACAATGTGATTGCAGAGACGCTTTTGTATTACCTTCAACTACTAATAATGTGTCGTCGGCAAAGGCAATTACTTTAGTATGTTCTGGCCAGGATGAAGTTAATAATTCGTTAAAGAAGATGTTCCACAGGATGGGGCCGCCAACAGATCCCTGTGGGCATCCCCTGGTGTGGGGAATCGTGACGCACCCTCCATCATGAACCGTAGTGAGCGATCTGTCTTCCAAAAAGCTGAAGATCAAGGATGTTATATTACTTGGACATCTAGTTTGTAGCAGTGCTTGACGCAGCCCTGGCCACCAAAGTGAGTCAAAAGCCTGCTGGATATCCAGCGCAATGAGTGCTACGTAGTTCTGCTTATGGTGTGATTCGTCAATTAGGTTTCTAAGTTTTTGGAAGGCGTGTTCTGTCGAGCTGTTGCTTCGAAATCCGTATTGGTGATTACTAAGGAATTTTGTTTTATGCAAGTGATGCTTGAGCCTTCCTATGGTCAATCTCTCCAAAACCTTCCCAAGGGCTGATAATAAGCAGATTGGCCGATAGGAGGTCGGGAGACTAGGGTTTTTATTCTTCTTAAGAAAATAAATAACCTGGCCCTGTTTGAATGGTTTGGGGAAAGTCTTAAGCGTAAGGCAAAGATTAAAATATTGCAGGAGGAAAGTTGCATTTGCTCGAAAGAGCAGCTTGACAATCACATTGTCTATCCCATCTAGGCCGGGAGCTTTTGAATTGACAAGATTCTTGATAATAAACTTTAGTTCATTGAATGCAAAGGGTGGGTCCATTATGGTTGTGGGATTTAGGGATAGACTTCTAATTCTGCGGTGGTGTTGATTGTCAGTTGCAATGTCATCTGCTGGAAAGGTAGCTTTCAAAAGGTCCTGAAGTATGGTGGTGGTAGTCTGAGTAGTATTGGTTGTAGTCGTGAGAGTCTGAAACTGTGTGGGCTGGAAAGTTTTGTTGGTAACAATTCGTTTAATAATACCATGTTCTTTATTGTTCGTTGTGCAGAACCGTGACCAGCTCTGCAATTTTGCTTCTAAAATTGATCTTTTATAGATGGCCAGATGTTGCTTATACTTAAGATGTAGCTGATCTCTAATGGCTGGTGTAGGTGCATTTTTCATTAATCTTCGCATAGCCCTTGTTTTTTGCTTTTGACTCCTCAGGCTGGTTGTCCACCAAGACAGGTTCGTTTTCTGAACTGGATTTCGGATACTGAAGACCTCTTCTGACGTTGATTTTATAACATCCAGGAGTTGGATAGTTATTTGTTCTAGTTCGTTGGGTGTATTGACACGTTGAAGTTCTATTTTAAGTTGATTCAGCTTGGGCTTGATTTTTTGAATAAACTTGTGTTGACCTTTGTAGGTTTTGTAACGTCTATTAAAAGTGATGATAGATTTCGAAGAGATGCGAAATGTTATGTATTTATGGTCAGAGCATGTAACATCGTCAGTCACTGCCCACTGATCTATTAGGCTGGAGGCAAAATCGTTAACTATGGTCAAGTCTGGCCATCCGATTCCAACAGGGCCTTCGAATGTTGGTGGGCAGCCCTGGTCGTTAGCGATAGAGAGATGGTGCTGTGGAATGAAGTCTTCTAAGAGGAGTCCTCTATGGTCATTAGAAGTGTAGCCCCACAGTATGTTATGCGCATTAAAGTCTCCTCCAATAATTATTGGCATTCCCGGATAGCTTACTAAGATGTTATGTAACTGGTGAAGAGCAGTTTCAATCCTTTCATAGGGTGAGGCATACAGGCTGGCAAGAAGTAAAGGACGTGGTTGCAGATTCAGCTGAATCACAACAAGATCTCTTGTTGATTGAATAATTGTGGGATTAAAGGGTGCATTGACAATGATGGCCGCTCGTGGGTTGTCCGGCCCCATTGCATGAAAAACTTTCCATCTAAGAGGAATTCCCCTGATGCTTCCTTTCAATGCATATGGTTCTTGTATAAAACTAATATCGATGTTGTTGGTGGCTATGTATTGTGAAAATTGGGCAATTGCCGATCTGCTGCGTTGTAAGTTAGCTTGGAGACAAGTTATATTGTTGCAGGTTAAATTAGTTAAATTTTTATCAGTTGGGTGCTGAACAATTGGTATAGATGGTGCACTGTTTAAGTTGTGATTACTGGTAATTGAGGTAACGTTGCTGTTATGAGTGGGCATTTTAGTTTCAATAATTGGCTGATCAGTTATTTATCGATTAGTGGAGCTACGGTAAGTAGTTTGCTTGTAGTTTGTTCTTTTTGGTTTTTCTAGCTGTTCGTTGGTAAAGTTGTTATATGATGGGCAGTTGAAATCATATGCGGGGTGATTAGTAGGGTACTGACGTCCTTTTTTATTATTCTCAAAACAGTTAATGCAAAAGGATTTAAATTCGGTGCATTCATCTGTCATGTGTTCACCTCCGCATTTTCCACAATACTTGGCATTCCTGCAGTTGGTAGTTGTGTGGTGGAAAGACTGGCAGTTTTGGCATCTACGTACTGTCAAAAAGCGGTCGATTCTGAATCTTCCCAAACCTAGGAAAATGAAGCGATTTTTGAGGAGCTTTAGCCCTAATTGTTTTGGTAGTTCAAAGATCCAGTTCCACAAGTTGAATTTACTTAGAGTTTTCCTAGTTTGGAGAATCCTAATATCCTGTGAATTTTTCAGACTTAAGTCTTCCTGAATCGCGTTGAGGATTGATTCATCAGTGGTGGTTTCTGGAGTGTTAAGAAGAATTACCCGTATTTTTGGTATTTCCTTTGGGACCGCCGTAATTTTTTTATTGTTAAGAATTGTTGATAGCTGTGTTATGTCCTTATGGTTCCTGCATTGGATTTCGACATGGGTTTTTCTCATGTAAATACCTTTAGGTCGGACATCACTTTCAATTTGTCGTAGTGTTTGTCCGATATTGTCTGCTGGATCTCTTTTTATTATTAGGCAGGGCTGAGATTTTACCGCTTCACTATAAGTTTTTGGATTCTGCTGATTTGGTTCCAGGTTCTTCCTTAGAGGTTGTAGAGTGGACTTTTGAAGTTTGTTGTCTAAGGATTTGATAGCATTTGCTAATTCAGGTATGTTTTTTTCCTTTAGTTCCTTTAAATTTTGCAGGAGCTCTTTCGATGTTGGGTCAATGTTTTCGACGATGGGTGTTGGTTGAGGAGTTGCGAATTTAAATTCCTCTTGTAGGTTTTTAATGAGAGTGAGGGCTTTATCGCGATTCTTAGTCGGGAAAATGAATCTGCCCTTATTTTTTGATTCGATGATTTTCTTTAGGGATTGCAACATTGCGAATGGTGTTGCATCTTTAACTTTTTGTTTTTTCCTTCTTTTTTCAATTTGTGATGTTGACTTTACTACCACTGGGTGCAAAATAACCTCTTCACTATGAGAGTTAAGATTATCAATAGTGCCAAGGTCTGAATCTAAACCATTTAAGTCCAGGTTTCCTGGATCCTTTGTGTAGGTATGTTTCATGGGTGAAATCAATTCGGACATTAAAATTTGCGTGTTCAATTCGGAAAATGCTGAAAGCTGATTAAACCAATAGGTTTATTGTTAAGAAAAATAATAATAAGTAATAATGACAATATACTATTGATGAAAAAAAAATCACTACAATTGTAAAGGCTGACAATAGATACAGCGGAAGTGACCCAGATGCCATGATCACTCCGTCCCGTGCATCAACCCGCACGTCCGATGTACAGACTAAATGAGTCAAATTCCTGTGATTTAATGTAATAAAAAAAGTGTAAGTAAAATAATAATAAAAAGAAAAACTATAAAAACAGACAGCGTCATGAAGGAAACCCCATGTGACGATTTCAGTAGAAAGTTCCATCAGTGTAACTCTACTGATGGTGTTGTGTTAAAAAAAAAATAAAAAAAAAAATAAATAAAAATAAAAATAAAAAAATAAAAAAAATTTAATAGACATTGATTATTAATCAAGGCAAAAAAAAAAAAGTTATAAAGATTAAACCTGAATCGATACAAGGGAGTCCGTCAGATAAGCATATCGCTGAAAATCGCATGTCTGTATTTTAATTTGGGCTAACCTATTTGTTAATTATTTGATTATCATTCTTTATTTTAAATGGTAAGAAATAATAACATAAACAACCAAGTCAATGAGACATGGACCAATTAGAATTGCTCTACAATTTGGATAAAAATCCACACTTGTGATCCCAGAATCTTCTCCTCACCATGTACTGCGATTCCACTTAGAGGTTGTAGTTTTAATTAAAAATAAATTTTAGAAAATATAATTATTGGTTTGAATTGTAAATTAATTCCCAATTCCATTAAAATAAACTACTCATAACTATTAGATGGAAAATAAAAACAAACAAATAAAAATTAAAGAAAGTATTATGGTATTTAACTACTGGAAAATTCAAATTTAAGTGAATTAAATATATTCTTTAGGTGAAATTAAAGTTGACATTATTTGAATTATATGGAAGTAATTAAGATTATTATATTTATAATAAATGAAAAGTTCAGCAAAACAAATAGCAGACCTAACTTAATAGGAAAAATGTCAGGGTATAAAATATCATGCCTTTGTAAAAAACAATTATAAAATATTAAACATTAACTTATTTACAAGATATTTAATATAGATTAATTTATTTTACAAGTAGTTATAATTGTCAAATTAACATTGAAAAATAATTATTACACATATATAAAAATTATAAAAAAAATAATAAATAAATAAAATAAAAATAATTAAAGCGTTAAAAGTTAAAGTTAAAAAAGTACAATTAATAATCATAAATTATTATAAAATCTCAAAATTAAAATTAACGTTAAAATAAACAAAAATAAATTAACAAAATTAATAAAATAAAAAGATGCATAAAAAAATATGAAATAAAAAACTTAAAAATAAAGAAAGTAAAAGAGAAATTTAGTTCTTTCAGATAACATAATAACACAATAACAATTGAATAAAAAAAAATGAGTCATTTAGTTAGACATCCTTAAAAGAGGCAGACTAGAACGTGAAAAAGTTGTAGTCCAAATGTACGGGAGAAAGAGAAAAAAAATATTTAAATCTAGAACTGGATTGAAAAAAAAAAAAAAAAAAAAAAAAAAAAAAACATTTTTTTTTTTTTTTTTAGTTCCTATACCTAAGCATAGATGCTAAAGCTGAAAAGAACAAGTCCACAGAAAGAGAAATGGAAAATCTTAAGACATGGATATGGGCTTATCTTGCAACGTGAGAAAGATAAAGTTCAAAAAAAAATGGACTAAGAGTAAAAAAAAAAAATAACCATATTTAATCAATAATATTCTAAGTATATAATATCATGGACTTAGTCTAGCTGCTAGATAATAGGGATCAGTAACAACATACAACAAGTGGGAATATTAGAAGCATATTTAGAAATAAAGAATTTAGGACTTTGTTCCATGTAGCTGTTACAATTAGGAACCGAGAAAACAGCTGATTAATATTAAAATTAATTAAGCGCAGGAAATTCGATGCGCAAAGTGTTAAGATGAAAAGGAACAGGGGTACAAAACAGGGAGCAAAAAGCAGAATTTTGAAGGAAAGGGGAGAAAAAAAAAAAAAGACTACAGTATAAATACATCTACATAGGGGAAAAATGAAGAAACACGAGGAGAAAATACGAGAAGAAATATAATTTCTTAATGCACTAATTAGACCATATCTCATTAACTGTTGATTGGAGACATATATTACACACTTAAGAATAGTCACAGAAATCCGCTCCGAATAGACAAAAAAAGATTGGAGTGGATTGATTTAAAAATTAAAAAGTTACGGTTGTTTTAAGGTAAGAATTGCAATCAAAATATTCAAAAATACAAAATAATGGAATAAAAATAAAATATTTACAAAATTATAGGAAAAGAACTATTGATTTTACTATTATAAATTATATATTTTTGGAAACGTAATAATATCCTCTCCAATTTGAGAAAAATTCTAGAAAGATAGGACAATTAGAACCGAAGTCATTAAGGAATAATTAAAAAGGTGGAAAAAAATTTGCGAAAAACTGACGAAAAACATGGATTTTATGTATTTATTAAAAGGTCAATAACTTCGGTTCCAGTTATCCCATCAACACAGTCTATACATCAAAACGCACGAAATCAATGCACGGAACGTAATAATACGACATCTGGGCACTTACCTTGGTTTTAGCCGCTCATCATGATGTTAATTAATCCAAAGGAACAATGATTGATAAGAAAATTTTTGAAGTATACAAAATAAGTTGTTGGAAAAGCAAATTTCTACTTTTCGAAATGCCACACAATTCACACCAATTGTACTTGGGATAAATATCTTCAGAGCTACAGTGATAACTAGATAAACTAATTAATTGCAAACTTCTAATTAGTCGCGAAAGCCAAATCACGAAACTCCGTTGCTGGGGGTGTACGAATGGTTGCTATGCGGGCTGAGGCAGCGAGACAAACGAAGAAACACGTCCGCTCGGTACAAGAGCTGGAAGCAAACTCCTAACAGCATCCAGCAAACCAAACCCTGTTCAGTTGTGAATTGAATAAAACTTATAATTTTTTCACTGAAATGTATAATTCTAAATGTATTGGACAAGGTGAGCCCTTCCATATACATGATTTCAAATAAATTCTTCAATACTTTAACTATTAAAAATCGAAACAGACTTTCGAAGCTCCAATAACATCGTCGATACTTTTACTATTAAAAATCTAAACAGACTTTCGAAGCTACAACAGCATCGTAGATGCTTTTACTATTAAATATCGAAAGACTCTCAAAGCTCCAGCAGCAACATAGATACTTTTACTTTTAAATATCGAGACTTTCGAAGCTCCAACAGCATCGTAGATACTTTAACTATTGAAAAGCAAAATAGACTTTTGAAACTCCAGCAGCATCCTAGATACTTTTACTATTAAGTATCGAAAGACTTTCGATGCTCCAGCAGCATCGTAGATACTTTTACTATTAAATATCGAAAGACTCTCAAAGCTCCAGCAGCAACATAGATACTTTTACTTTTAAATATCGAGACTTTCGAAGCTCCAACAGCATCGTAGATACTTTAACTAATGAAAAGCGAAACAGACTTTCGAAGCTCCAGCAGCATCGTAGATACATTTACTATTAAATATCGAAAGACTTTCGAAGCTCCAACAGCATCGTAGATATTTCAACTATTGAAAGACGAAACAGACAAAAGCATCCCTTTAATTTTGCTTTCGGGGAAAAATTATTTTCAGCATCAGACCACGCATTTATGTGATGGAAAACTCTCAAATTATCCAAGCAACAAAACAGCATGCAAAAATATAAATGATACATTTGTGTTCCGGCCCGCAGTTTTTTGAATGGTTAGCATTCCAGAATCGTATGCTATTGATTCCGAATTAGAATTACGGGTCGAGAGTAGATATTTCTTTTTCTTTCTCTCTTTTTCTTTGTAATTTTTGTGAGATGGTGAAAGAATGTGATCCACCATATTAGCGGTTTTGTGGTGGAGTGTCGTGAGTAATGCTACTCGCTTCCATGACTTGGTCCACAAGTACCCACTGCGTACCGATAAATGAGTGGCAGTTTCTGGCCTATTTGTGATGAAGAGATAGTTACCCAGTACCGTACATTGAGAAAAACATTTGTGTTCAGTTATTCAAGAGCTGTGGATATCAAATCTGAATGTTCTATTTGACACTACATTTCAAACAATCATGAAAACTGAAAAAAGCCTTTTTACCATCTACATCATGTTACTTTCATCAAGTATTTTTCATGGATCATAAGTTGGCTTGTCCGAATAAGAAAAATGCCTTTAACTTTCTACTCACACATGCAAAAGTCAGAATGAAAACAGCCAACTCTTAATGCTAAATTGCGGTAAAAATGGAACCTACAACCTTTAATTTCAAACATTAAGTCATGGTATATTATTCAATTCTATATCATCGAATTGATAACGGCACCATTCATTTGATGAACATTAAATTGACTTCAAACTCCATGGCAAGATGTAGCATTATATCATCAAATTTATAGTGTCAATTTAGATTTGATGACTATCATTAAATTGTCTGCAAACACCAGGGCATGATATTCCATTCTATTATATAACAACAAATTAATAGCGACACCATCAATTTCATGCTCATTACGTTAATTTGATGACCACAATTAAATTAACTTCAAACACTAGGACATAATGTACCATTCTATAAGGTATCACAAAGTTAATAGCAACAGGATTCATTTGATGACCTATGAATTAATTTGATGATCCCCATTAAATGGACTTGCTGAAAACCAGGGCATTTGATGTACTATTCTGTTGCATATCACTAAATAGATGATGGTGCAATTATGATGATTTTAGCAAAGGCTTCTAAAATAATTGTAGGTCAAAACTCCTTTGAAATTAAATTTCAATCTAAAACTCTGGTCTGCCGAATCTGTTTGAAATTCATACTGTGAAACTGCTCATAATGGTGACAAACGTTCCCTAATTGTGTTCATGCAATATTAGATTTAATATTAGGATCAAAAATAATATTATGATTTTCTTCGGGGAAACGAACATTTGAAAATTCAGAAATAAGACAACATTAGTTTTCTTCTAAGCATTTCACGGTAGCTTAGAAGATTTTCACAGTTCTTTATTGACTGTTCTCTCCGTCACAATGACTACAATTACTTCAAAGTTTTGAAACTTTTATACAAGCTAAAAAAAACTATAGAGTTTCTTTAATTCGGAAACAAAACACTGCAACCTTCAGATCTGTAGAAAAAGGCGTCTTTCTCTCCTTACTTTCAACTGGATTTTAATTAAGTACTTGGTTGAAGCCAATATTCACACCTCTTCCATTGTTCTTAGAATGTTCCTTTATTGAACCGATGGCTCATACAGATCCTTTTGATTCAAAACTTCAAAAATGTTGACATAAGTTTAATCCCCAAAAATTTCGCCAAATTGTCAAAAATACTGGCAATTGTCGCCAAACTGACAAAATTATTGCCTAACTACTTTAAAATTTATGTTAACTTCTCAGCTTTCAAAACCATAATTTTTACAGAATAAATATGTTTAGGCAATATATTTTCAAATTAAACTATAAAATTTAAAGCAAATAATTAAACATATCATACAAATATTTACATTTTTCGTTACAATATTTTAATGCAAACTCACTTAAAAAAAGAGTTTACTTTGATAGAATTTACAGGGATCAAGTTTCTTAAGACAGAAAGTGTATCTATTTCTGCTAAATCAACACAATGACCTGATGTTCAGTATGCTTGTCACCGATCTTAAATGTTGAACCCGAATCTAAGAATAGAAGAAGAAAGAACCAGGAGACGAATAACTGTGCGAAATATGATGGCTGAGAAATAGTCAGAAATCTTTGACACTTCGAACGAAAGTCTTTCTGCCGATTTAAGATCAGCTATAAAAAAGATATTTTTACGATAACAAAGAGAAGGGGTTAGAGAGAATGGATCAAACACTGCAAAACTGAAAATAAATTGTTCTCTTTTGGAAGAAGGAAAAATGCTCTGCCTTGAGGATATTGAAATAGTATTATGGTAACATAAATTATAAAAAACAAAATATATAAATAAGTATTATTCGATCATGGATAGATCTTAGCAACATATTCTTCTCTTGTTTTTAAAAATCGTGTAGAGAACAATCTAAGGTTTTTGTGATGCATTTTATATCCAGATTAAAAATTGATTTCCTGGAGGTATTTTCGCAGATTATGTTCTATAGTTACCTGAATGGGAAATCCTGAAAATTTACAAGTTCCTACTTTGAACACATACATGCAGAAGGTAAATGCGCAATAAACCGGCTCCCGTTCTTCAGCAAATGACAGAGATCAAACTCGAGACTTTCTGTCCAGAAGAGGGTTGTCTTTCTTAGAGATCCTTTTGACCCGTTTTTGAGATTTGGCGCAATTTGACAGAGAAAAGACTCGCTCTCGTATTAAGAAAAAATGTTATGAATACCTGTTCCACTCATCGACACATACAAACTAAACCCATTTTCAAAATACAATTAAGATTTTCAATTTTCAGCTCTACAAAAAGAGTAAGCGATGGCACCTTTATATATTAAGGTACTTACTGTACAATCGCGACTCTAAGAAAGGTAATTTGAAAGCAAAGACCTTGCAGAAAATCCAAAGTCTTGACCTGACGCCCCCAGGTTTGGTTTCTTTGTCCCTCAACTGTCATTTTATGCACACGAGGGTTAATTAGACCTGGACCTACGGCTTAAAGTGGATTCCGAACCACAACGAACATCCATGACCAAGGTCGGATTCGAGTACCCAAACAGTTGAATCGAAGGCAAGAGTGCTAACCATTCGGCCGCCAGCTCGGCTTTCCGTTACCAGAGGTCTTTTTTATAGAAGATATTGCAGTCAAGACTTATTTTAAGTGCCCCATCTGCCTTTAGCGAGTACGATAGATTTTTAGTTGTGTAGGTCGAGATTTGAATTGACTACATTTCTTCCATAACGAGAACGATGGTCTAATCAACTAGACCACCTCGGGCCAAACGAAGATATATACCAATATATATATATATATATATATATATATACATATATATATATATATATATATATATATATATATATATATATATATATATATATATATATATATATATATATATATATATATATATATATATATATATAAGAAAAATATTCCAGATTAAGCTAAGTTTTCAATTTTTCTTAAAATGTACTGGAATAAAGTAAGAACATTTTCAGAGAAAGTAATTCTTAGGAAAATAGCAAAGGAAAAAGATCTCTCAACAATTGAATCCTGCGAGGAATTTGAGCTCCCCGCACACGTCCGACTGCAGAGATAAATTTTCGCGCGTGACTTCGACGACACCAGCGGCAATTGGAGGAGATTTCAAATGTAGACTTCACTCTCCAAGAAACATTTTTCGAGTCAGCTCATGTTTACTGATGAGATTGTATTCGGAGGAAAATCGTTGCTGTAACCGTATTCGCGAAAGCAAGAAATGTGCGTCTGGGAGAGGAATAAAAATCAGTGACTTTAACGCTTTTCGTTTGTAGATACCTAATGCACTTTTCTGATTAATTATTACTTACGCATTGTAAGTACTGATTCTAAAAAATTAATTAAAGTTTTCCGTTTATTATATATAACATTTTTTCAAACACATTTTAATTAATTATTTTTATTTTTGCTACAAGTATTCTATGTATGCAAGACAATAGACCTTATTCTGGTTCTCAATAGGAATTTTGTTCCGAGTTATTTTTGAGCGAAATCATCAATTGAATAAATTATTTCCGATATCGGTCATTCGCTAACGTCAAATGAAAGCATTATTTCATTCTGAAAATAGTGTTTGTAATTAATATTAATCGTAATGAAGGCTAATTTAAATTCTGTTTAAAGCTGTTTATTTAAACCCACATGTAACTTTGGTTGCTTCAAGAAAGAATGACTATGGTTCTATTTTCTCACCTAAACCTTTACGTGTAACCGCTGGTGGTAGAGAAAAATTACGTACAGTATCAAATCATCCTTTCTTTAATTCTTTCTCACATTTCAAATTTAAAGAAATTATTCTCACATTTAAAGAATTAATGATATTTATTATTTATTTGATTATTGGAAGAGTAGTATTTTCCCCATGAGATAGCGACCGTGATTTTGTTTTTCCCAATAAGCTGCCAGTCGAAAATTCAATGAAACACAGATGCAAATTGCGATAACTTAAACTTTTTTGCCATTAATGGGAATTTTCAAGCAATCAATTGACTTCACATATTTTAATAATTTAAATTAGATACCTCTTTTTGTGATGCCAGAGTTTTTGACGATGGTTAAAATTTAGAAAATCGTTAATATCCCAAATCACAGTTTTCCTTAGAAAGATATATGCTCGTTTTTCAAAGGAAGATATCGTGCACTAGTCATTGCTGTAGTTCTAATAATCTTCCACATTCAATATTCAAACAATCCACGTAGATACTCATAAGGAAAGATAATATTTTTCAAAATAATTCTTATCTTTGATACCAGTCTCTGTTTGATTTTATTATGAGTCTCTATTGCGTTTTTAAGAGTAAGTCTTGTCTTCAATATCTCAGTCCATTTGACATCTTGTAGCAGACAAACTATCTGTGAGAAGAGTGCAGAGTATAAATGCAGTAGAATTACTGTTTTACAGGTTTGGGGTTTGTTTGTCGCTCAACGGTCATTTTTTGCACACGAGGGCTAATTAGACCGGGACCTACAGCTTAATGTGGATTCCGAACCACTACAAACATCCATGCCCAAGGTGGGATTCGAACCCGCGAACTGTTGAACCGAAGCCGAATGGTTAGGCAAGAGCGCTAACCATTCGGCTGCCAGCTCGGCAGAATTAGGTAGAATTATACAGAAACAATTCTTCCAAAAGAATCTAACACATACAAATCTTATGCATGTAATAACACATTTATTAAAAGCATTTTAAAATAGAAATTTAGACAGAAAGCATAACAATATTAGCGACCAACCCGGCCCTTTGACTGCCCATACATTCTGGGATATACTAGTAAGTGCAGCTTGAATATTAAGATGTTAGGTCATGGTTACAGTCAAATTCAATATTTATTATTAAAATTAGTACATAAAGCCATTAAACCTATGCAACGGGATTTCTACTCAATTACCAACGCAGCTTAATAGCCGAAGACAATTGCAAAACATTTTAATATCGACACCTTTAAAATCCAGATTGTTTTGACAAGAGGCTCTATTCATGCATTAAAAAAAAACGAGAACTGGAAACTGTGATGCACCTCTCAAAAGAAAGGTACTTACAGAAATGCAGCTTCCATCTCCCGTTGTGAGTGGCCTTGAACCTGAGACTCTTTACACTGAAAGATTTCCTTCTGCTTGATCACTGGAAATCCTATACCAGCCCTTACAGTAAAATAGCAGATGGATGGTATGTTTTTACTACCGGCATGCACAATTAATGAAGTGGGTGCTCAGGAATTTTCAAGATTTCCTTTCTTGCATACGGTCCATTATCGATGAAAAATTCCCTTAAAGTGTAACAAAGGTAAAATACACTACTGACCATTAAAATTGCTACACCAAGAAGGAATGCAAATAAAAGAACGATATTTATTGGACACATACATTATAGTGGAAAGAACAAGTGATTAGATATAAAGGAAATTAGGATGTATAGATCTTGAGAAATCAGTACCAGAGCAGCCACCTCTGGCTGCAATAACAGCATTTATCCGCCTAGGCATGGAGTCAAACAGAGATTGTATGGCATGTACGGGGATCTCAGTCCATGCAGCTTCAACACTATGCCACAGTTCATCGACAGTAGTGGATGGTGAGTGATGGCGTGCCAATCGCTCGGAAACCATTGACCACACGTTTTCAATGGGTGACAGATCAGGAGAACGTGCTGGCCAGGGTAACAGTAAAACCTGTTCTGTATCAAGGAAGTTCAGAACAGTACGAGCAACATGCGATCGTGCATTATCCTGTTGAAACAAAGCAATGGGGAGGCCTCGAAGATAGGGCACAGCCACGGGCCTTAACACATCGTTAATGTAATGGTTGCTGTTCAAAGTGCCGGTAATGCGAACAAGAGGTGATCGAGACGTGTATCCAATGGCACCCCATACTATGACTCCAGCAGATGGGCCAGTATGGCGATGTCCAATTCAAGATGGCAATGCGCGTTCTCCACGATGCCTCCAAACACGGATGCGGTCCTCATGGTCCTGTATACAGAACCGAGATTCATCTGTAAAGATGACGTGATGTCATTCCCGCGTCCAGGTTCGTCGCTGATCACACCATTGAAAGCGCTCCTGTCTGTGACGCAGCGTCAATGGTAGCCGAAGCTATAGTCAACGTGCAGACAATCCATGCTGCTGCAAACGTCGTCGAACTGTTCGAGCAGAAACTTGTTGCCTTGCAAATGACTCCATTTCTCGACTCAGGATTCGTGACGTGGCTGTACGATCCCTTGTGACCATGCGGATAAGATGTCTGTCTTCTCTGCTGTTAGTGATGGGGGTCGCTGAGATCCTGCATGATGTTCCGTATGATTGTCCTGAACCCATCCATTCCATATTCTGCTAACAGTCATGGAGTCTCGACCGACGCGAGCAGCAATATTGCGGTACGATAAACCGCAATCCCGGTAGGCTATAATCCTTCCTCGATCAAAGTCAGACACGTGCTGATAGGCATTTCTTCTTCTTACACGAGGCATTACAACAACTTTCTTTGCCGAAAACAACGTTAAAACGGAAATTGAGTATGAGAAAACTGCTGTCAAATATCTGGTTTTATACACATTGTAGATGTCACTACTATCGCCTGCTTTGTATGAATGCGCTGGAAATCTAATCATTTGCATATCACAGCAAGTTCTACCTGTCATGCAAATTTCACGTGTGTGGTGTGCCGCTTTCCTGGTGTAGCAGTTTTAATGGCCAGTAGTGTAGATTTAAATGTCTTTGAACAGCTTTCAATAATTGGTCTCTCTGTTATGTATGGACAGATAAAGTCTTATGTGGATTCCAACGTTACGTGGATGGTGTGGTGCGGCTGGTGGCACGCCCCTACCTTCAGGGAGTGCTCAAAGCTCTTTATCAGCAGGACAACGCCTGTTCGCACATTGCTCGCATCAAACAACATGCCCTGCAAAGTATATAGCTGCTTGCCTGGCCACTGTGCTTGGCAGATCTCTCACCAGTCGAGTACATTTGCGATATGATTGGCTACATTTACAGCCCCATCTCCTTCTAAAAATGCACTTTGGCTAATGGTTGACGGGAAATGGAGAGCCATTTCTCAGAACGCCATCCGTAGTCTTAGTGACTCTGTGCCTAGTTGTGTTGCTTCATGTATCGCCGTCCACGGTGGTCCTTGAACATAAAATTTAGTATCAATCCTATAACTGAACTGTGATGCAGACACCTACTGCGCTATGTTGTCTGCAGGCTTTCAAGCCCCACCAATGTGAATATAGTTTTAAATAATCCCCAGGCTATGGTTCGTAAGTGGGCCCCCGTAAATGTTACGGAAGGCTCTCGGATATGGTGGGGCATAACTAGATAACCAGTTGGTAAAGTACGGGGCCCTGCCACTTCGCTATGTTAACCTACTGACCTGACCCTGTTCTTCCTCTGTATTAAGCAAATCATTTCGAAATGCAGATCACTTATTGTTCGTTGCTGTCTCTCTCTGTTTACCGAATTTCATCACTTTCTGGCAACACCTTCCTGGTGTAGCGCTTACAATGTCAGGCGGTGTTGTATAATGTTCTTGTATACATCCCAGTTTGAAATTATATAATCAACCATAATTCACATTCAGAGTTTTGCATTAAATAATTGAGTGAATTTGTATTTATATCCGAACTTAGCTGTGTTCAGATAATTAAACAATTTGAGAATAGTTTCTTTTTGTTTTTCAGTGGAATGATTTTAGATTATGATTAATATATTGAACAATATTGTAATAATTGGAATTTATACATTTTGCAGAACTCTTTAATAATGCGTCAAAGTTGTTCATCTTAAAAGCATGTTCAGTACTGCCCTTAACATTTTAACACATTTCTTGACATGAATTATGTTACAAAATAGTAAGTGTAACGATAAAAAAAACTAATTTAAGAATCATAAACAGCTTGTATATTGATATGAATTATTTGATTTTTATGAACTACTTGATTGACTTAGCTTGCTTAAGGCTCAATGGCTATTTTTTTTACACACGAGAACTTAATGTTGAAGAGGATTCAGAACTACTACAAACATCCATGTCTAAGGTGGATTCGAGCCCACTAACTGTTGAATCGAAGACAAAAGCGCTAACTATTCGAATGCCAATTTACTATAAGCTAATTGAAATGATAAAATGTTCTAAATATAAATTCTACGCTTAGAAAAAAAATTTTTTTTAATGATCAATATAATGAAAATGGATTTATTTTTTGTGGCTCTAACAATTTGATTGCTGTGTTGGATTGGAGGCGGCTGGAAATGGCGCCCTTTAGACACCAGAAGGTAGCAAGTTCAATATTCGATTTAGTCGAGGATGTCATATTCACTAATGGCGGCAGAGTCACGTAAGCGCAATGTCTTCCAAGTGAAATACCACTGGAAGAAATCACTAAATATTCAGGGTGTTTTACATAGTACTAGTTTTTGAATAACGCTAGATGTTAAGGCCGACCCACCCTAAGGTATTCGGCAGCGAATATGACTAATCGCGGACAGCAATCCGCCAGGAGAGCACTTGGCCCATAGCCGATCGGGAGCCGGTACTCCAGCTTCCAATCCAAGACTGCAACAACATCGGCGCAGTCCAAAAAGTCCATGACACCATATTACGGTCTGATCCTCGCGCGCAGACCGGCAACCACCACCCTGCGGTCCACTAGTTTTTGAATAAGTGGGGTGGTTGATTAAGGCGCTCATTCTCACTGTGTGGAAGGTAGTGATTCGAATCCCGACCCAATAGAAGATCCATCTTGTTCGCAATGTCTTTCAAGTGAAATACCACTGGAAGAAATCGCTAAAAATTCAGGTTCTACATAGTACTAGTTTTTGAATAAGTGGGGTAGTTCATTAAGGCGCTCATTCTCACTGTGTGGAAGGTAGTGATTCGAATCCTGACCCAATAGAAGATCCATCTTGTTCGCAATGCCTTTCAAGTGAAATACCAATGGAAAAAATCGCTAAAAATTCAGGGTGTTCTACATAGTACTAGTTTTCGAATAAGTGGGGTAGTTCCTTAAGGCGCTCATTCGCACTGTGTGGAAAGTAGTGATTCGAATCCTGACCCAATAGAAGATCCATCTTGTTCGCAATGCTTTCAAGTGAAATACCACTTTAAGAAATCGCTAAAAATTCAGGGTGTTCTACATAGTACTAGTTTTTGAATAAGTGGGGTAGTTCATTAAGGCGCTCATTCTCACTGTGTGGAAGGTAGTGATTCGAATCCCGACCCAATAGAAGATCCATCTTGTTCGCAATGTCTTCCAAGTGAAATACCACTGGAAGAAATCGCTAAAAATTCAGGGTGTTCTACATAGTACTAGTTTTTGAATAAGTGGGGTAGTTCATTAAGGCGCTCATTCTCACTGTGTGGAAGGTAGTGATTCGAATCCTGACCCAATAGAAGATCCATCTTGTTCGCAATGTCTTTCAAGTGAAATACCACTGGAAAAAATCGCTAAAAATTCAGGGTGTTCTACATAGTACTAGTTTTTGAATAAGTGGGGTAGTTCATTAAGGCGCTCATTCTCACTGTGTGGAAGGTAGTGATTCGAATCCTGACCCAATAGAAGATCCATCTTGTTCGCAATGTCTTTCAAGTGAAATACCACTGGAAAAAATCGCTAAAAATTCAGGGTGTTCTACATAGTACTAGTTTTTGAATAAGTGGGGTAGTTCATTAAGGCGCTCATTCTCACTGTGTGGAAGGTAGTGATTCGAATCCTGACCCAATAGAAGATCCATCTTGTTCGCAATGTCTTTCAAGTGAAATACCACTGGAAAAAATCGCTAAAAATTCAGGGTGTTCTACATAGTACTAGTTTTTGAATAAGTGGGGTAGTTCATTAAGGCGCTCATTCTCACTGTGTGGAAGGTAGTGATTCGAATCCTGACCCAATAGAAGATCCATCTTGTTCGCAATGTCTTCCAAGTGAAATACCACTGGAAGAAATCGCTAAAAATTCAGGGTGTTCTACATAGTACTAGTTTTTGAATAAGTGGGGTAGTTCATTAAGGCGCTCATTCTCACTGTGTGGAAGGTAGTGATTCGAATCCTGACCCAATAGAAGATCCATCTTGTTCGCAATGTCCTTTCAAGTGAAATACCACTGGAAGAAATCGCTAAAAATTCAGGGTGTTCTACATAGTACTAGTTTTTGAATAAGTGGGGTAGTTCATTAAGGCGCTCATTCTCACTGTGTGGAAGGTAGTGATTCGAATCCTGACCCAATAGAAGATCAATCTTGTTCGCAATGTCTTTCAAGTGAAATACCACTGGAAGAAATCGCTAAAAATTCAGGGTGTTCTACATAGTACTAGTTTTTGAATAAGTGGGGTAGTTCATTAAGGCGCTCATTCTCACTGTTGGAAGGTAGTGATTCGGATCCTGACCCAATAAAAGATCCATCTTGTTCGCAATGTCTTTCATGTGAAATACCAATGGAAAAAATCGCTAAAAATTCAGGGTGTTCTACATAGTACTAGTTTTTGAATAAGTGGGGTAGTTCATTCTCACTGTGGGAAGGTAGTGATTCGAATCCCGACCCAATAGAAGATCCATCTTGTTTGTTAAAAGTGGTTGAGATACGTTAAATATGTCGTGGTCGCAATGTCCTCCATGCGAAATGATATCTCCGTGGGTGGCAGTCTAAGTCTGAGCTAATCTGCTTGGTACCTACTACAAAATTATGAATACCACCCACTCTAGGATAAAATTGACACATCTACTAGACAATCCACTGAATAAGGTGCCATCATTTCTTATACCCTTGTTGTGCTAAAAAGGGTAAATATCCTACTAGTTAAATGATATAAAAAAGTTTTTGAATTACGCAAGCCTACTTTTAGGATAAAGAAAGCAAACGCTGGATGGCCTTTATACAAGTGGTCATCAAATTTACCCTATGTAGAGCGAAAAGGTAAAATAACCGTCGCAACCATATCAAAATAAAAACATTAACGTGAACTTTATAAAAATGTAACGTCTTTTTAAATTATAATTCAAATACATGAATAAAGTTTGGCACAAACTTAAGAAGCGATATGTTTTACAAAATATGCCAGATTGTTTCGTAGTATAATTCAATTGTAACGATATTTATTTATTATATGTATAATATTATAACAAAAATCGTTTTAAATTTCAATTTGAGAAAAATTATAATTTTTAAATAAAGTGTAATTACATTTAGTATGTAGTAACTAGATAATTTATTTTGAGAACAAAACAATTTTTTCATATTCTCTATTCATATTTACTTCACAATAAAAGGAATATTTATTTTGCTTTTAGCAAAAAAAAATATTCCTTCGTTTTCTTATGAGAGTTAATTAATGAAAACAATTAACAAAAAGACGAAGCAACTTTTTATCTCCGGCGGTTGAATTTATAATTGCAGTGTTTTAATCTTTTCTACTTTTGTATGCTAAAAAATATTTTTTAAATAATTGATATTTTTACTTTGCATATTTTTAAGATTTATGTGCCAGTAAATAAACGGAAGGTTGCAAGGCGCGATTTTGGATTTACACTTTAATTAAAATCATTTTTTGAAAACATTATTTTGAATAAAAATCAGTTTAACTGCGAAGAATCGCTTAACAAGTAGCGGGTAAATATCAAATGCAAGTTAGAATATAATTATTTGGAAACAAATTTTTTAAATTACTTTTATTAACAATGCAGAAAGTTATTAAAACTTATTTTTCAAAATATTGCAAAAATATTTAATTAAGTAAATTTTTATCTAGCCAAGGATATATAGTCCGATCTGTTCGTTAACCGATCACCCACTATAAATATATATATGTATGTATGTATGTATATATATATATATATATATATATATATATATATATATATATATATATATATATACATACATATATATATATATACATACATATATATATATACATACATATACATACATATATATATATACATACATATATATATATACATACATATATATATATACATACATATATATATATACATACATACATACATACATATATATATATACATACATACATATATATATATATATATATATATATATATATATATATATATATATATATATATATATATATATATATATATATATATATATATATATATATACACACACAGTGGGTGCTCGGTTAGCGAATAGATTGGACTGCGAACAAATCAGACAACACTTTCACGAAAGATTATTTGGGCGCTCCGTGGCTGAGTGGTCTAAAGCATCACCGCTAATCGCTTGAGAGCGTAGGAGTGTGGGTTCGATTCCCACCATGGCCCTGGGTGTTTTCTTCCTTATTCTTCTGTGGTTGTACATCTGTCATTGTGCTATTTGTCCTATTATCGACGAAGACTTACAAGCGGATCTCAAGAATCAAGCATACAAGTCTGAATATATGTAACGTTATAAAATAAATAAAAAGAAAGATTATTTTGTTCGGACAACGAACGCATATTCGAATAAAGAACACTCCTCGGCTCTCGGAGCATGATGTGTAGGGTTGCCAAACCCGACAGACCAAAAATCGTTTTTCATCTGTCTTGAATTATGTTGCTTGCCTATAGAACTTCAAAGTTCTATAATGACAAAGAAAAAATTTCTAATAGAATAGTTATAGCCGAAGCAGACCACCAGTTTCGGTTTTGATTTCATTCAAAACTGAAACTGAGTTCATTTTGAGTTCAACGTGAGTTCATTTATTTCGTTGAAGAAATGAGAGGATGTCAGAGCAATGGTCTTAAAATGGCACCCAAACGAAGCTGACATCAATTAGGTTAGGGGTCTTCACAACAAAGCTATTCATCACTTCTGGAAGTCTTAAAAGAGAGAGAAAATCAATCGACATCGGACAGGTTCATTAATGCCCCATAAACAAAAAATGAGAGACTGATTAATACGCAAGATTGTATTATTTAATAAGCTTATTAAGAAATTTTACATCCTGTTTTGAAATTTAATTTTTAGGGTCACCAAAACAAATTAATCGAATTTCACAAATAAAAAAATAGTAAATCGATGATGGGTTAAAGAATAATTCAGATAACGAAAAGTCTTGTAACGGTTTATGTTCGTTAACCGATCACCCCCTATATACTATATAAACGTACATTTTCGAAGAGCGGCGTGAAGATACTGAGCCTCTGGAGCTCCAGAAATAAGCATGCGGAAAGCATCTCAAAAGCAGTATCTCTCGAGAATGACTAAGATTTTGTATTCCATTGCTGATTGCATTGTACTATTAAGTGCATCCTTAATTTGTAATTTTATCATATTGGGAATTTTTTTTTTACCCAAGCCTAGACAAAACTATATTATTTTCCTTTAAACAATTACAAACCATATTATGATTATATTGCACTAACTGGTTAATAATTAACTTCGAATTTTAATATGTCTGTTCATTTTTTTTATCTCAGTCTAAACAATACCATTTTTCTTTAAACAATTACCATTTTATGGATTATATTATACTAATATGTTCATAATTAATTTTTAATTTTAATGTTGTTATATCTATTAAAAAATTTTTATTCTAGCCTAAACAGCCAGTAGTGTGGGAGTGCATGTGGTCACTCTCCCAATCACTGCCCTTGGCTAATGATGCTTCACTTTGCTGATTTCAATGGGAAGTGGCTGGTGCAACAACTAAGCCATGGTGAGTCTGTAGAACTTAAAACAACTAAAAGGTATAGATAAATTTAAGTCCATAAATAATCAACATTATAAAATTGAACTAACACATATTGTTTTTCATTTAAAATGAATAAATGTATACCAAGGTTTTATTTTGTTACTTTGTTATCTATTATTTTAAATTCACATTTGCAACTTAATTTATTAATTAACAGGTTTAAAAATATTCATTACTTAGAAATTCTTATTAATTCAATTTGTGAAAAATATGTAAAGATAAGATAGAATGAATCACACAAAAACTGAAAATTTTATTTTCAGGAAATTACTTTATTGTATTTTCCTTTTAACTTAGCACACAGTTAGAAATAAGTAGCTCGTTTATTTTTTATTTCAACACTTCTCAGTTGGCCATGATAATAAAAGTTTTCCTTGACAAAGCACACATAGATTGTACAAGATAATTAAATAGAATGACAAATGAGCCAACTGAATAATCACAAATGATTTTAAAATAGGAAAAATTATTCCTGAATTTGTACAGAATAAAATAATTTATATCACATAGTATTATTAAATTCCCCAGGAAAAATCCTTACATATATTCTTCATTATAATTATTTACTCAGGTTGAAGATATTGCCTAAATTATAATTTTAAAAAAAATCTTAATTAATTTTATACCTAGATATTGCACTTAAAAAATGAAACCCAAAATTTTACAAAATTCATTTTTGTTTTTGAAAATTAAATTCTATTTCACATCAATGTTTAGCAGGAGAAATGCATCAATAAATTATTTGTAAATTTAAACTTAAACTAATTTTACTCTACACAAAGAGAAACATTATTGAACAATGAAGTTTTAACATTATTTTTAAAACATACACATTATATTTAACAAATTAACATTCAAATTCCACAACATAGACTTCAATTAAAAAAAATATATATATATATATATATATATATATATATATATATATATATATATATATATATATAAAGGCTATACTTCACTTCCTAATTTTGTAGACAATAAAAATTTAAGTCAATTTTTTTAATTTTTAGCTAAAAGAAACATTAATTGTTAATTCAGAATATTATAGTCTTTAATAGAGATTTTTATTGTTTATAATTCAAATAATTGTTTCTAATTCAGATTTTATTTTCTAATTTATTCTTGTTTCAAGTGGATATTATTCATCTCTTCTTAATATATATATATATATATATATATATATATATATATATATATATATATATATATATATATATATATATATATATATATATATATATATTTGGAATATTGCAGTTTTCTCTATTTTTAAGTTAAATATTATTTTGCACATAAAGAAATAAAGAATTTTATAAAATGAGCATTGTTTAAAAATTTCGTAAATACATTTGATTGGCATAGCCGGTTTCCTTATTATTCATTTATAACCTTCTGATTTTTAAAATAAATGGTGTGAACAAGGTGAGTATAAGTAGTCTTTTAAAACAGTCATTAACAAAATACAAAAATGAATACCCTCTAACATTGAATATTTAAAATGTCAAGAATCCTGCATTTCTTTCTGTAAAACGCGAGATTCGTAACACTTTTAGCAATTTCACTGCCAGAGATATATCAACAGCTTTACATTGAAACATCAAAATGACTTAGAATTTTCAGTGAAACATTGAAATACACAGAAAATTAAAAGACTTCATGAAATAAATATAAGTGAAAGACAGTTCACAATTGCGCAACATTTAGATAATGCAATATGGCAGCTAGTTTTATGCACTTCCATCCAACATAACTTCGTATTAGAATGGCGTTTAAGTAAATGAGGATTATTTGTAAACTGGTTTTGGTGGTCGACCATTTTTTAAACTTCGCTCGATAGCTCTTTTTTGATGCTTTAATTGGGGGAAAAGGTCTGTAAATAGAAAAGAAAATCTTAAGAATTAAATATTAACACCACACAATATTAACATCTTGTAAAATTCACATATTAAATATTTATATCAATTATTATTATAATTTCATTTTTAAAATAAAATATAAAATTACTAATTTATTTATTAATAAACTTTATAAATATAAATTCAGTAAGTAAGACAAGTTAACAGGATTTTACTTAAATGCAGCACTGTGATAAAAGTGTGAAAATCTCAGGATTAAACAAAGGAAAAACATAATACATAAAAAAATCATTCTGTTACAATTTTTTGAGCATTAAATAACAGTATGAGCAGTGATGAATTTATTTTACAACTGAATCATTTTAAAGAGCTTGTTAGATTAGATGTTTTTTTTATGCTTTCTTTCTCTCTCAATTACAATCATATGAGCTAATTAGATTAAAACAACCACTTAAAATAAACTCAGAACCACTACATATATTTCTTCTTGAATTGGAAACCAAAATTCACACACAATGACCAGTTTCCTCTTCAACTCAGATTAAAACACAGGAATTCATTTAACAGATTAAAAGAAATCTTTAAATTAAAACATGGGCTCTTATCATCAGGTTTTTGACAACATGATCAACATCTGAGAATGTATAAGATAAATGTGCTCAATAATACCCAAAGATCGAAAAGATCACAACTGAAGCTGGTAGTTATTTAATAACAGGATAACAAGAATAGCAACTGAATAGTAACTGATTTATTACTGTTACAAAAATAACCTGTGATTTTCTTGTATTTCCAAATAAAAAGATTTACTTTTCAAATATTATTAAAATAAGAAAAAAATCACAACTTTTAATAAAAATATACATTTATTTATGTGACTTATGATTTAAATGTTTCTTAATGACGCTGAAATTTTATATCTTGAATTTCCTTTGCATTTTATTTATGTAATATTTGTGACATACAGTAACAGTAATATGCAATTAGAATTTATTTTAAAACTGCAGCATGAAACCTGTTGCATAATTCTTTAAAAGTATATTATTAAGTAATGTAAGTAACAATATGCTGTCAAGCAAAATGCATGACTAGATGTCACTTGTGTGGCTGATAAAATTTTATATTTATCACATTTGTTTTTTGATGCAAACATCAGTCTCTTAACAAGGTCAAATAGAAATAGTTAGTAAAATTAAGCACATTTTAGCATGCATTAAATAAAAAAAGAATAACAGAAAGATTATTAAATACACAAATGGTTGTAAAAAAATTAAATTGTAAACCTTTTGACTTCTTCAAGGCATTTGAAGCAGCATCCATTTCAGCTTGTTGAATGCTAAAAAGGGTACAAAACGATATTTATATCTAATTACAACATTAAATCTTTGCCAATAATCAATGCATTTAAATAGCATTTGCACTATAAAATAGCTAACTTAAAAAAATACCTATGTCCAGTTCCTACAGCTAACCGGTTTCCTTGGAAATAGACAGCAACAGAATAAACTCGTGTATTTGTCGGACCTTTGCATTCAATAACTCTGTTAAAATAAATCAATTTAAAAGAGTTATAGGTATCAATGATAGAGATTTATATAAAACATTACTTTTAGTCATGCTATTAGTTGAATTCCTTTATGAAATTCTTCAAGGAAATAAATAGCATAATTAGTATAAGCAAATTGAGTGATTTTAATTCTTTTTCAATATGAATGGAAATATATGAAAATTATCAAAATATTTTTTAAAAAAATACAAGAAATATACATGCTAAATCTGATTTTAAAAATTAATAACAAGCAGCATTCATTATTTTGTTTAATTTAACTATACATAATATTAATTCCAATAAAATATTTAAACAAACTTAAGAAAAAGTAAATTTTTTTAATATATATACACACAGAATTATAAAAAATCTATATATATATATATATATATTGGTTTCTTATAATTCTGATAGTGAAATGTAAAATAAAAATTACAGTAAGAATTAAGAGAGAAGCAAATGTATAATATAATTGGAAAATTTATATTAAATTAATAACTTGAGTTGAAAATACCAATGATTCATTTTTTATTAATTTGATTGCAACAGAAATCTGCATAAAAAAACAAAAAGGATTAATTTGGCTGAAAAACACACTCTGTTTCCTAATGTAAGCATTAATTTGTTTCATATCAACAATATTGAAATATCACACTTGCGGCTTTTCAATAAAAGGAAAATATATTAATTAATGTTTCTTAAGTCTTGACTGTCTTTACAAAGCTAAAATTTTTAGATCTTACATTGCATTTGTATTACACTAACTATACACTTATTACCTAACTTTATATTAATATGAAACTATTAGAATGATTTTAAATTTTACCCTGGTGTTCAAAATTTAAGCAATAGGTTCTTTTTTTGCAATAACTTTATGAGAAATCATCTGAGGCAAGGAATTCAGAAATGAGAAACAGCATTTTGCACTTAAACAATGAAAAAAGCAGTTGCAAAAAATTGAATGCAATGCATAAAGTATAGAATCAAACAAAAAAATTATTTTATTATAATAATATAACATTTATTATAAAATATTTTTATAAACATATAACAGCATCATTACACATGATTGTCAGTGCAAGAGGAAGAATAAGCAGTTGCTCTTTAGAATGGAATTTGCACTCTCCTTATCACAATGGTTGCTTTACACTATTTCTCCATGCTTAGCACAAAATTATCAGACACTTCTTGAGAGCACATTCCAAATTCAGCATGTTACAGTTGTTGGTGTTCCACAAAGGATGTAATTGCACTCTGCAAGATATCTCCCCAAAGCATTCCAAACATATTCTATAGAATTTAAACCATGATAGTATGCTGGCCAATCTATTGAAGTGATATCTTCTCTTTTCAATAGCTGTTGGAGAGCAGGAATCTGGTGTGATGGTGTATATTCATCCATAAAAGTTAAGCCTGCTCTATTGGCAAGATGAAACATACATACATAGGGGAGGATAACCTCATTTCAATAGCCATTTCCAGTTCCAGAATTTCTGTCAAAAACGCAGAGCTCAGTCTGCTCATTCAGCATAATGCCTTCCACTAGAACAACTCCAATGCTGACATAGTTTCTCTTTATAATTCTAAGATGAAACTGCATTACAACCTCTCTCCAAATCAAATGGCATGGAGAATTGATTGGAACACTTAAGCAACTCTAATCCTTAAAGAGAACATAACTCCATAGATAAGATGTCCCAAGTTGTGGAAAGCGCAAAATCTGAGCAATGGCACCAATTTCAAAAAGATACAGTATTCAAGACAGTAAGAGAATAGAGCATCCGTTTGGTTAACAGTAATACATGACACCTCAATGCACTACAAAACTTTGATATGAGTACAGGACGATTTATAGGTCATCCACTGCAGTTGTCTCCCTGGAATGACTCCAACCAGCCTTGCTAACTGCTGTACCTATAATTTGGAAGGATTTTTAAGCATGCAAAATGATACATCGATTCTGAATTTTTCATATTTGCTGGTCACACAATAATGTCTCCTACAGATTTCCAATCATTCTTCCCTGCATGAAATCCTCCAGATGATTTTTCTCACCACATTTAAAGAAATAATTCACTTGTAATGAATGTCTTAAATTACACATCCATTTTTCCTTCTTACAGTAGCATTGAGCTTTATTTTTCTTCAGCTTTCTTAATTGTTTTAATAAACCTTGATTAAAAATTAAATAATATCACTACTTAAACTTTGAAACAGAACCTGTTCATTACTTTTTATGATTTCAGGGCCCTCATACAAAAATTTGCTTGCCACATAAGTTAAATGCTTTTAAAGAAGACTAAATTTTGAAATATAATTCCATAATTTTCAATAAAAAACAAGATTTAAATAATATATAACTTTAAAAATTTGCATAATATTATTAAATAGACATATTTACTGATAATTTAAATTTTCTCCAAATCAAAATCTTCAGAACAAATGATGAAACAAATTCAATTACATAAACAATTTAATAAACTCTTAAAGCACTGTGGATTTTTAATTTTTTAAAAAAGTAAATAAAAAGAAAAAAATATAAAGTCATTAACAAGCTGACAGTCAAATTATACATGTAGGTATATAAATTTTTTTATAAAACTCACTGTATCTGTAAAACAAAATATAAAAGAAAACATAAATTAATGATACTAAAAATCTAACAATTTCTGAATTGCTTTTTTAAAACTGTCAGGTTTAAAAAAAATTGTTAGGTACTTAAATAGTCAGTTACATACTTATATGTTGGAATATCTGGTTCCCCTCCATCCATTGATCGCAATGTTAAACAGCATTGCTGAAGTTTAGATTTTGGGTCATTCCAATCTTGATTCATAATAAAGTCCTATAAATAAAAGAGGAGTGAAATTTTTTATAATGGGGTCCATTAACATTCAATATATTCAAATATTATTGGGTTCACTAACATTCAAATATATATTCAAATATGTTAAGACATATTTGAGTGTATATTTTGCATTATTAAACATGTGTTTTTATAGATTCACTATTAGGATTTTGTAAAGTCCAAATGACTTTATCTTAAATAGCCAAATAAGACTACAATTACAGTAAAAGATATAACCATATCCTTTCACTATTTTTAACCTCGAAAGTGAGAAAATGCTCTGCCCACAATAACTGATCATCTGATACTGGCAGATGGTGGAATGGGACAAATACAAGCATTTCTATTATAGTCAAAGATGACCCAGCAAGCAAATATTATCCAAATTTACTGATCTTGTAAAACACATTGCCTTTGACAAACTAACAATGTCCTATGTAAAGTAAGTAAAATGAATAATTCTATTATTTAAAAAAAAGCTTAAATGTTTATTTTCTTGTGTGTGAATTATCTTTAACTATTTTAAATACATTTAAAATTATTTGATAATTTTGCAGTTATTGTAAAAAGTAAAAGAAATATTAAAATTGCTAAATTTTTTGGCCACCCACAAGTTAAGAAACTGGGCCTACCTGCAAGCGAGGAAAGAAGCAAACTTCACAAAACTGCTTACAATAACCCAAGTCCTTATCAACATACAAAGCGCCAAGAAAAGCTGTAAAAATGAAAATGTCAACATAAAACTTATTATACTGAATTGAATACATAACATTATGTAAAAAATTTTAATGGATTTTAATGGATACAAAATATAAAATGATGTTTATCATACATCTTTCAACCATATATCTACACTTAATTTATGAAAAAAACAAAATAAGGTATATATTTGGATACTTTACAATTAGAAGCAATTAAAATCTTAAAATGCATGAAATAACTAAAGTGATAAGTTTTTGGCTCTTTTTATTGAGTTAAATTAAGAATATATAAAAAGTTAAACACTTTTAACAAAACATTTTCTAAACATTAGCATTGTAACACAATTTTAAAAACATAAAATAAAATAAATTACTCTTATAATCACATGTTTTCAAATTTAGTTGAGTATTTTTTCAATAGAATAAGATTTTTATTTCACATTAACAATTTAAAAGTATTTTTTGTTTCTTTAAATTCATTTGAAAAATATCTTAGACAGTCACAATACTAATTTAATTAAATGAGAGCTCAAAATTCTTTATTAGCTTAACTGTTTGGAATTAATTAGTTTAAACAAGTTACCTTCCATAAAGTCAGCTTTATCTTTTGGCTTTATTAGGCCTTCACGTAACACAGGATTGTCTTCTGACATCAAATCATCATCATCATCTCTATCCTTTGTCTTTATATCAACTTTTGAGCTGGGATAAATGGCATATTCCACCATTCCCAAATCAGCGCACACAACAGCCTGAGTTCGATTATTTACTAGAGAGCTTCTAAGAAGCTAAAATATATAATGATGAATATTAAACCATAACCATGTATATTATTATTGTAATTATATAAAGAATTATCTTAAGCCATAACTATAACAAGTGTAAATATAATTCTTTCATGTAAATAAGCTTAAATAACTTGTTTCTCAAATATATAACTAAACTATGTAAAAAAATTTTTTATGGTACTCAAGTCTAAGGTCTAAAATTATTAAAAAGTTTATATTTTGTCAGCAGAAAATATTTATGTATAAAAAAGTTTTAACAAATTTTATGATTACTTTAAAAATTACATTTCAAAATTTAATTAAGCTATGTGAAATAACATGAAACTGTAATTTGAAGAAACAGTTACACTCATTAAAATTTTAATAATTCAAAGTAACATTTGCTTTTAAAATGATGCTGGAAAATATACTTCTAAAAACATTACCTATATTTAAAATGATACTCCTGAAATAAGCATGATAATTCAGAAAATTTTAGATTCAGAAAAAGACATTTTGCATTAAATAACAGTACAAATAACTAAAAAAAATTACTGAAAGGATGTGCTTATGTGAAAAGTGTACTGAAATAGTACAAATAAATATTATTTGATATATTATTATATTTTCACGTTTTTCTCACAATGATGCTGCAAATAGTTGCAACATGAAAAACTGAAAAATATAAACAATGCTTCACAGCAATTATAATTAACATTTATAATAAAATATGCATATATAATCTCATATATATATATATATATGCAAGTACTTTGAAAGAGAAATAAAGAATAGTACAGATAGAATATAAATAGAATCCATAAATCATGACTGGACTAATTTCTGTAATTTATACTTACAGAAAGATGACCTTCATGATGCTGTGGAAAATATTTATACAAATATTCTGATGCAACCAATTGCAAAACTGTATCACCCAAAAACTCAAGTCTTTGATTTGATCCCCTGATTTAACAGAAAGTATGTCAGTAAAACAGAAAATAAATATAGTTTTCTCAACATTAAATATCAATATTTTTGCAATCTATTTCTTAAATCTCATGAATTCAATTACATTTACCGATTAGTTTCAAAAATAATTTCATTTAACGTATTAAAAAATATTTTTAATTTCAAAAATAGCATTATGCAGACATATAAATAATTCACAAAAATCTTTAATTATTCTTTAAGAACAAAACAAATAAAAAACTTACAAAGTAAGATTGTTGTAACCAAGACTTCGATGCGTAAGGGCTCTAGCTAAAAGACGAATATGAGTAAATTCAATTCCAATTTTTTCTTCAAATTCATGCAGTTTCTATAAAAAAAGATTTTTGTAAAAATAATACTGATTTTTGGATAACAAATGATAAGCATGAAATATTTTAAGAAGAATGTAAAAATCATGAAATCACTTTATTTTCCTATCCCATAACTGCATTTAAAGTTAAAAAAAAAATTATTCAATATATGATCACACTTATCTCAAGTATAATATGTAAAATATAGAGAAAGTGTTTGTGTGAAAATTTTAAATTTACTTACATTACATAAATGATACACTTTTGATAGTGGCTTAATTTTAATCACATAATTTGTTTTATCACTAAAAGTAGTCTTATCATTCAATACACTTTATTTAATCATTTTTTGGATAGTAAGAATTTATTAAAAGTACAGAATAGATTTTCATTAATTAATTTATAAATTATGAATTTAATGATTTTAAGTGAAAAGTGTGATAATAAAATTTAATACAAAATTACATTTTGTTTTAATTCACTGTAAAATTAAAAATTATTAATAATATACTTTTTATCATATCAAATGTTTTATAATTCACAAAATCTAGACATTCATAAATCTCAGAAACACTTAAATATAAGTATTTTTGCTTTATATTTTGAAACCTCACTCAAAAACTTAAATTTTAATCTTTTAACTCTAAATAAAACAATAGTAGATAAAACAAAAGACCTGAGGTTTTGTGACATAATTGCTTTAGAAATGCATTGCTGAAAAATCAAATTAAAGCATAAAATATACTTAATCTACAAGACATATTTAATTTTAATTACCTGTAAAAGAGGTACAGAAGCAATCCATTTACGATCACCACCTGGTTCTTGCTCCTAACAAAAATAAGAAATTCTCACTATACTTTTGAAATTCTCGTTTAGCAGTATTATTAAATATAAACTTAATGTAATTTTTAATTATAATATTATTTGAATGGAATAATTTTAACAATTAGCATGCACATTTCATAATGTATGATGATTCCTGATCCAAAAGTGAAATCAATGATGTAATATTAATAACAGATATCAGCTTACAAAAAATAATTTTAAATATATATTTGCAATATTTATCCTTTAAACTCTTCAGAGTGGAAACAAAATCATATCTTAAATTTTAAATACTTCAAATGTTAAAGATTTTGTTAACAGAGTAAAACTAAAAAATACTGCATAAATTCACTTATTACTAATATAATAAAATATTTTTTCTTTTTTTCCACACAATAAACTAAGTACAATTTACATATAATAGTGTTTTATAATACATTTTTGGGAAATACAAAGTATTCATTTCAAGTATTCAATATAATGTATTTAAAATGCTACAAGGAAAAAAGTGGGAAAGTTTCTTTTCAAATTCTCTACCACTTTGTACACATCAGTCTGTTTTGAAGATTTTATTCAAAATATATTCAGAGAAATCTATTAAGTTTACATTTTGAGAACTAATAGTTTTTAAAATAAAAACTATAAATTTGCCACACAAAAATTAATCTAATGCTGATTTGATTTTTCCTCATAAAAACTGAGGTAATGTAATAAATTTACTCAATGTAACATTTGTTAATTCAATACAATTTGAATTATAAAATCTTTTGTAAAATCTTAATATTCATTACAAGAAAAAGTAACAAATATAATAAATTGCGCATGTTGTAAATAATAGAAAATATAAATATGTTTTGAATTTTGTGAATTTTTAACTTTTAAATCTTCAGATATTTCTTTAGACTAACTTAATGTAAATTAATAAGCAATCATACATTTTATATAACCAATGTATTAAAATGTTTACAAGAATTATAATTACAAGCATTTTTTTTCAAAAATTAGTATAAGGCTATAAATTTTACTTTATTTCCAAAAATTATTTTTTAAAATAACAAGCCAAATTTTAAGATGATAATTTAAAATTTGGACATCATAAGAACAGAATTAGATTAGTCTCCTTCTAAGTGGAAAAAAGATACAGTACTATGACCTTGAAAATCTTTACACATACTTAATCTTTACACAATATCAAAGAAAAATTACATATACAACCATAAATTTATAATTATGTTTGGCAACTAAAAATTTATAACTAATAAATAGATCATAAAACTAACATAAAAATAAAATTTTATCTTAATATAATCTTACTTGTAAAGGATGAAGTGGATAGTTTTTCCAAACTTCTTGCAAATCTGGTTCAGGAAACAAAGTTTCAGCAAAAACTCTATCAGCAATTTCAATACCAGCATCTAAAAATAGAGCACCTATAAAAGACATTATTAATAATTATGAGAAATAGTTCCTTATTAATTATAAGAAAAAACAATGTATCTTCAGAAATAAAAATGGAACAAAATAATAATGTATCAAATAAATGTCCAAAACAAATCAATCACATACAAATAAGAAAAACACACTATATGACATTTTTCATCGTAAATATATTGGAATCATTTCATTGGAAAGTATTCAAGTAAGAATTTCAAAAATATATTAGAGGAAACAAAGAAAATTTAAAAATTTACTAAGCTATCAGGGAGAGAAATATTCATAAGAATATTCATTATGTAACAATATTATAATCATATGTAGTATAAACAAAATATTAGATTAAAATAAATTAATTGCCAGAAAAGTAATGTTTGATAAACTGAATTTACTTGAAATGACTTTCATGACTTTTAACACGATTGGATCATTTAAAAAGGATCTTTTTTGAAAATGATAACGGATGTGTAACATTACCATTTTAGTAATAGCAGCTCATCATCATATTACTGTTGGAAGTGATTTATACATAATACAATTAAATTATAGAGCTACACAGAATTCAGTGTTAAATTTACATGATTTGATACATACCCACATATAACATAACTGATACATAATCCTGCAACGTTTCACAATACATTCCAAAATTATTGGCATTGCAAAAAAATAGCACAACTTTAATATCCAAAACTGCTCACTGAAACCAATATATCATAGGTACATTTTGTCATACATTAATGATATATATATGATGGTGAAATATGTAATGATGAAATAAAATACTTAGTATGTATTCTTAGTATGTTTCACTGTCTTAAAATGATGATATTAATTATATTTGGGATTAGAAATGTATTACATAATTTTAAAATTCCAAAGTAAGCAATTTTTCTGATTTTAAGAGTTTTTTTGATTTGAATCTCAGTTTTCTTATTATGTTAACGTTATATATATAATTCTTGATTCTGAAAATCTTATTTTCTTTTAATGATTTACTATTCTTTTACTTTTAATGACTTACAATTTTAATGTTCACTATTCTACATATGACCATACATTTTCATTAAAATAAATTAAAAATAAACCTTAACGGATCTTACTTGCATCATACATTTTCTTACCTGCCAACCTTGGAGGGGAAAAAATCAGTAGATTCTACTGATTTTGAAAAAAAAAAAATCAGGAGACATTACTAGCAACATTTTTGCTTGAAACAGAGTATTTTAAACGGTAGTACCACAAAAACACAATTTTACTCTTTAGAGTATACATTCTGAGAATGATTTATGTTAAGCATATTTTGAGTTAATTTTTTTATAAATTATTTATCAATGTTATAAAGGAGCTATGAAAGATAAAAGAATATACATCTTGTAAAAAATACATAAACATCAACTTTTATGTCCAAATATTAATACATCTTCTCTCAATCAGATTTTTTTTTCAAATACTTTTCCATTAAAGTTTGATAAAAAATTTGAAAATAGAAATTAAATGAACTACCTAAAATTTGAAACTAGGAAAAAAACTAGAAAACATACTATTAATAAAATTTAAAATTTTCTACAATGGACTATTCTTTATCATTTAAAAATGCTTTAAATAATGAAACATGATTTTATTGTGAGAAAATATCTTTCATATAAAACATGAAAGTAAAATAAAACATTAGACATTTTTGCTTCTATTTTATTTATTTACAAAATCCTTTAGAATTAAATTACCCCACAAATTAAGAAAAATAATTTTATTTATATCTGTAATTGTGATGACTGCATAGTTTAAACTATTGGGGAAATCATTTTTCTATAAATTACACTAAATCAGATAGTTTGACAACAATGTAGATATGAAAACATGATAATAAAATGAACTACTTAATGTAAAAAAAAATCAAATTTAATATTATTTGATATATTTAAAAACTCACCCATTAATGCTTCAAAGCAATTAGCCATAGCATGTCTAAGTTCTAAATCATGACACAAATCTGATCCATGAGCATAAAGCATAAACTTTTCTAATTGAAGTTTCTGTAAATAATCAAATATAAATATTACAGATTATATAATATTTATACTTGAGTCAAATAATTTTCTTTATTTGACATTTGTAATGAATATTTTTGAAAAGCTTCAGCACAAAAATAGAGAGTGTTTGATATTGGTAAAAAATTAACCCTTAAAGTATAGTAACATCGTATGTGATTAAAAATACTTCCCTGTTTAATTTAAGTAAACACTGGAATAAAATATTTTGAATATTAAATAATTATGTATGTTAATATTCACTACACAATAACAAAAATAAATATTATTTATAATTTTATTCACAATATCATATCAAAATGCTGACAAATAATATTGAGACATTTAATAGCAATAAAAATCCACATTTAATTTAGTTTCAATCCAAAAGAAAACTGAAAAACTAATAATAGAAAAAAATCATAGTTATTAATCAAATGTTAATAATAATGGCATCATAATTCATGAAGAAATAATATTCAAGTTAAAAAAACTTATCTACAAAAATCTAAAAAACAATATCTACTATCAAAATACTAAACCACCTTATACGAGTAAAAATATAACAAAAAATTAAAATTATCTTTAAATGTTAATTAATGTCACTTATGTAACAAAAATAGTTATGTAAGCAAGCAAAGATGATTATATAAACACATAAGAAGCTCAGAAATTAAGAATATTTAATTTTAAAGTATGGATTTTTTTAGGATTTCAATAAAATTAGTTTACTTTCTTCATGAATATGTTGTTTTATGAATAAGACAAACAAATACAACATGTCAAAACGTTTTTACTCTAATTATAAAAATTTAATAATTCTTAATACATTAATTATCTTACACATGGTACAAACCAATTACTTGACCATCTGATTTTGACTTAAGTTAAAATAAAATGATCTATTTATTCAAAAATAAAATATTTTTAATATACACACTTATATAACTTATTATTTTAAAAGCTTTTAAAATTTATTAGATTATATCAAAAGCTTTAAAAAATTACTATAAAAGCTTTATAATTTGTTTATTATAAAAAATTTTATAAACATATAAAAATTTCAATAGATGCAAATGAAATAAAAAGAAAAAAAATTAAGTTGAGCTTACTTTGGACAAAACAGCTAAATGCTGATTTTGTACAATAGCTGCTCGATATGTAGCTAAGCCACCTTCTTCTAGTTGGGGGAACATATAAAATAAATGAATACTAGACAAAAATTCAACAACTGCATCTCCAAGAAACTCCAAACGTTCATTATGGTTGATACAAGAAGTGGCTTCAGTCTGACTTCCAAACCTTGACATTATATTAATTAAGGTATTTATACCTGTGTAAAAATGATACATTATAAATAAAGGGGACTTTGATAGTAAAATTATACAAAATATGAATGACAGAAAGAAACTTAGCTCAAAATTTTTAGTATTTGTTGTATATTCAATATCATATTGGTGTATTGTATGCATGTGTTTGGATATATTTTATCTTATTGTAATTTAAATTTATGTCAAAAAGAAAATTTGAAAAAAGGTAAAATGTTTGTGCATTTCTTGGTCACTTATTTTGTCTCAGTTTTTGTTAATACTTTTGAAATCCTATATAAAGTAAGTAATTTTGTATGCTGAAATAAAATACTGTAAGAAAAAATAAATACTATGAAAAAATATATGCAGAAAATACAGAAAAGTACATACAGTAGAAAAATACATAATACCAATGTCATAAAATCAGATTGTATTTTCTGTATATATTTTCTATAGTATTTATTTTTTCTACTGTACTTATGTTTCATCTATTGTGAATATTTTTACTTTTTGGCATATATATTTTACTAAGTTCTTTTAATACAAACACTCTTCGGGAAAATTGCTCGAAGATATTTAGACATTTGTCCTTCGAGCATGTCAGAAAAGAGTGTTCATTTTGCATAGCTGGCCATCTCCCTCCTGATGAAGACGTGGTCCCTATGCCTTTTTTTCATTTGCATAATTTATTTTAGTATTTTTCCAATTTTATATTTTTTATGTTTTATCTTATATATATATATATATATATATATATATATATATATATATATATATATATATATATATATATATATATATATATATATATATTTACTTTAAACTATATCTTAATAGGAACTTTTAAAGTTTCTATAATTACTTTTTTCAACTAATAAACCTACAGCTCTATATTATCTGAGAGAATTCTTCATTAACAAATTATTATTTTACACAATACATTACTTAATATTTGAATGTAACATACAATTATTGGATTGCATTGAAATATAATTTTGTAATTGCATCTTCCTGATAAATTTTAACACATTTCTTCCCACAAAATAAAATATTACAAAAAATGTTGCACCATAAAGAAATTTCTATAACAATAGTTTCATTTAAATATCAGAATAGTTGATAGTGAAATGTAAACCAGAGTGTATAATGATATCTTTAATTCAATAATTGACTAAAAATATTAAGCATCTTATAATTTTAAATTCATTGGAAAAGCATTGTAAAAAAAATGGGACTGAAAATATATATACAGTATAATAATCAAACTTTCCTTGTCCACATGAACCTCAGAAAAATAAAAATTTTAGTAAGTACTTTGTTCATTTCTCTGTCAAACATATTTTTTGTAATATTAAATTGAAAATCTGCTTAGTTCTAATACCTTTCAAAATTTAAAAAATTATAACTACAATAATTAATGCTTTTTTGGTATAAGTAATAATGGGACTATGATTATTTTGGTCTGTATTGTGAAATGTGACTATTGTTGTCTTACAAGTGAGAAATTGAACAAACCTCTTTTTCTAGTGTTCATATAATGAATCCTACGATCTCCATACTGAGGCTGTCTTAATCCACAATTTGTTAAAGAATTTCTGGCATGATCTGGATTGGTACCGAAATTTTCTCGATATGATGGGTGGGTCAAAGCAAGCTTCAAAAATCAAGAGAAAATAAACTTAAAATATATAATATAAAACAACACTTTAAAACTGTGCAAGTAAAATTTTGCAAAAAATATACAAATAATTATATAAATATAATTAAAATAAGGTTTACATGTGCTAAATTACTATAATGAATAAATGACAGATAAATAATAATGAATAAATTAAAGAATATTTTCAAAATAAAATTATACATTATAAAAATAATGATCTCAACTTTATGAGATGCAATAATTTTTATTAGAAAGTAACTTTAGCAGAATAAGGAAATTCTTTAATTAGCATATTTAGATTCATATAAATATAATTTTAAATTTGACTTACATTTTTATCTTAACTTTACACATAAAAGAAATAGTAGGGTAAAATAAATTTTCATGCAACTATTTTTTGATAATTAAAATAAATGATGACTATTTACACAATTAAGAATAATTTTGATGTACAAATGATAAAAGATTAAGATAGCTGAGGTAATAAAAATATAAATGCAAAATTATATTAGCTTAAAAATGTATTTTCCTAGATAAAAAAGTACTGAAAAAAAGTAAAAAGTAAAGAAAAAAATGCACATGGATCAATAAACTTAAAAAATACTGATCATGACAGTAAATTACAAATATTAGAAATCCTAGAAGTTAAAAATCAGCTGTTTTTTTTAATACAATAAAATTTAAAGTATTTTCTCCATATTTTTTTAAAATTTTAATTCTAGTTTTCAAAAATTATCTTTAAATTTCATGGTAATCTTGAAAATTTTGAAGTAATTTGTATAAAAAACTTGTATATTTATTGAAATATTTTTATTAATTTGAAAAATGTGTTAATGTCAATTATTGATTAATAATAATGAAAAATGTTCTGAAACATCCCGAAAACATTCTGTTTTTTAACATTTGAGCTTCAATTGTTTATATTTTTTGTTTATACTTTTTTCACACTTACTACACATTTAAAACTGTCATTTTTAATTTGAGTGCAATATCAACATGCAAAATCAAATGAAATTTTTTTAGCACCAATAAATAAGGTATCGAAATAGTTAATGAAATGATAAAGTTCCCTATTAAAAACTCATATTGAATTATATTGCTCATATTTGAAAAGTTAAACTATTCAAAAATGAGCAAGATTACATGATAAAGTTCATTTTTTATTTATAGTATTTAAAAATCTATAATTTTGTATTCCTAAAATAAGCAATTTCACATTGTATTACTTTAAAAATTAAAAAAAAATTATTATTTTGAATCATAATGTTAAGTTAAACTTTCCCTTCATTCTGGAAATATGGAATTATTTTACTGAGCTCCAAATTTATGTTTAGTGTACAGCGGTAATGTCCGCATAAACAGTTAATATACCAAATATTAAGCAATTAATCCAATTAATATATTTTTTCAAGATGACTCTGGATAAAATAAATATAAAATCTAACTTCATGTTATTCATTTCTAATAATAAAAAATAGACCACAAAAATTAAAGCATAAATACTTAAATAATTGTGTCAGAACTAAATAACTATGCTGTTAAGAAAGGTATTAAACAGTACAAGATAAATTTATCCCAACACTATAACTAATTTTTTCTAGGATTGGAATTAAAAACAACCAAAAAACATAAAAGGAGCTTTTTTTGTTAAATCAAATGTTACTCATTTGATTAAAACTGCTATAACAAATTAAATTACCTCAACTATCTATAAAATCTCAAGAATTTAAATTTGAAAATTGATTCCTGAAAGCATCCAAATCAATAACACTAAAACAAAATTTTTATTTACCATGTGTAATAAACATTGCAAAGAATGTCTCACTTAAATGGTTCGCAATAAATTTTTGGTATACAATTCTTATATAAGCAAATTATTGCAAAGTAAATAATTTGACAAAGCTAGTTTTCAGAAATGATTCAAATATGTTTTAAAATAGTCCATCATACTGATAGTAAAATGCAGTTCTGAAACAAAATTTGTCATAATGGATGAAATCCGTTATGACATTTATGAGTAATGTAATATATTAACACTACAAAAAGGATAGTCTAACACTTAAAAACTGGGCATTCAGTGAGAATTGCATTCCGGGAAGACATTTAACACTTTGTAAACAATATTAATTTGCCAAAAAGTGGGAAATCTGAAAAAGAATCATAATTGTAAAAGTAGAAGTATAACAGCTATCTTTTAAGCCAACAGTGGCTTGGATCAAAGACAGCAGTTATATTACTGAGCCACAGTGAATACTTCCAAATGTTTTCCCCACACTAAGTAGAAAATAACCTTATCAGCTGGAAAATATTGTTAGGCATTTGAACATCTTCCAATGGTCTAAATTCATGAATTAAAAATAGAAAACCAAAGAAACAGTCAAGTACTTATCCGAAAAAATATGATTGTAGAAATGTAATATTCATCTATTTATTAATCAACATTTACTGAGTGAATGGTGTAAACAAATTTTAGATTTTTTAAAACTTATATTTCATAATATATAAATTGGAAGCAAAATAACATGCTTTTGAACCATTTTAATAAAATGCAAAACTTATAGAATTAATTTAACACTTAAATATTTCATCATATTTTTAAATACAGTGCAAAATATTTTTAGCTTCTTAAATAGCAAACAGTATTCACTGATTTGACAGAATACAAATAAATAAAAAATTTCTCATCTTAAATTTTCAGATATTATAAAGAATTTTTTTTAAAGAGAAAATGGTAATTTTTAAAGGTTTTGGTACCTTAACAACACTATTTCATTTTTTGGAATATTTAAAGAAAGTATGTATTGTTATGTGAAACATGATACCTTATGTTATCTTTTCTATTGGCACTATAGCCCAGAGTGGGCCTAAGTCTGTTGCACAACATCTCTCCAGACAGCTCAGTCCACAGCTTTAATATTCCAGTTGGAGATCTTTAAGGTTTTAAGTCTGCGTAAGGCATCACCAAACCACCTTTTCTTTGAAGTATTGCATATGGGCTTCCAATGCAAGATCTTAACTGCTCCATTATCATGTGATCTCTCAATGTGCTTGAGCCATGAAAAACTAAGCTTTGATGAATCTTAATATATTTTTAAGATTGATAAAAGCTTCTAATTCATCAATAGTTCTAATTCTCTAACAATTATTATTGAGTCCATTTTGAAATGTATAGAATAAATTTCAAAACTAGTGCTTTTTACAGGATAAGGAAGTTAGCTTCATGCTCAACCACAACTTAGAGAACCAGATCTCCTCATTTATAACACCTCACAGTTATACCCTCAACAACTGAGTGTACTGTTTAATCATCTCTTACGACATGGATGGACTGTATAGAAGGCTCTATTATTTCACATTTGGTTACCATAATGGTGGATACCTTATACTTAAAAAACTAAAAGTTGTGATATTAAAACAAATAAATACCTGCAAAAGAAAACGATCCTTGAACTTGTATCCAATTTTTTCTTCTAGGCAAGATAAAGAGTTATGAAATCTCAAATGGCAAACCAAGACAGGCATCAACATTGCATGCTGCAAGAATATCATTCCAGCACCAAAAATTAAACAGTTATATATGGTGGACAAAATTAAATGAAAAATTTACATAAGACTACAACTTTAAATTTATTATCATTCATTATTGCAGAATTTGTATTAAAGGAAACTGATATCAGAAATGAAATATACTATAATAATTTGAAATGAATTAATTTGAATAGAATTATGAAAGCAATAGGAAGATTAAATACTATTTTTTTAATAACATGTTTTCAAACTGCTATCAGCTATATAACAGTACATGGCCCTAAATAGTCATAAATAAGGGATAATAGAAACATTTTATAACATTTTAAGAACATAATAGTTGAGTTCAATATTCATAAAAATCAATAATTCAATGAAAAATTGTTCAAACAAACTATCAAAGTTACAATTAGTTTGGGTTCTACACACAGCTATAGTTATGAATCGATTATAATTTTTTGCATGTTTTTTCTGCAATAAGAAATTTTACTGTAGCATGATTTATTTTAAAGTTTAAATTTTGCAATATTTTATGCAAACGAAATAAACATTTTGACAAGATGAACTTAACAGAAAGCAAAGATTAAAGATGGATTTTACAAGCCATATTTTTTCAATCAGGACAAATTATATAAATTACATACAGAACCTGTAAGTATAAGGCACTAAAGGTAAAGAAATTATTAAATCTAAAACACATATTTAAAAAAATATGCAAATTTTATAATTATTTCTTCTTTGGAAAAAATATAAACTAAAAAAAATAAATAAAAGTATTTATTGCTTAAAAATTCCATAATCCAAAAAATGTATTTTTCTTTGTCTTTAATATGAATTAGAGTAAAAAATTTTTGGCAAAAAAATATTTATTCATCATTACTGAATAAGTAATAATTGTTTTCATTGAAAAAAGATGGTTATAAGGAGAAAAAATGAATGAAATTGAAATGCTAGAATATTTAGAGTAAAAAATTTTCAAATATAAAGCTTAAAGAAATTACCTGAATGACATCACTCATAATGCCAGTTCGATAAAAACCTCTGCTACTAATAACAACAGTCACATCTCTTTTTAAGTCGCTGAAAAAAATAAAACGTAAACCTTAAATAAAAAAACCAAAAGTATTACCATCACAAATATTTCAGCATTTTCAGTAGATAAAACTTATTCACACAAAAAATGTATTTCAAGGGTCAACATTAAAGAAATAATCATTTAAATATTATAAAATAACTAATTAAACATTAAATATAATCCAAAAAATATATTTTTGGAAAATAAACAATTCATAAATAGATGAATTGTTGGTAATTTTTTTTGGGGGTAATTTTCAATTACTCTTGCATGATGACAATAAATTGTGAAAAAAAATCTTTTAGTTTATTGCAGAAGAAAACTTCTGCAGTTCAATAAAATAAAAAGTTCTTCAAAACACTCCTTATGAAATTTTATAAGAACACCAAATTAATCTTATAACATGAGTAATTATTAAATATCATAAATTTGCTAAATCACACAATATATAACACTGCTGAAAGCATATATTAATCATATAAACATGAAAATTATAAAATAGTAAATATATTATAAAAATTATTGGCTTTATATGGATTGCATCTTAAAAAATTTAAGAAATTTTATATAGATATTAAAAATATCCAAGTTTTTCTGTAATTTAGGCATAATTTTTAATCTAAATGTAGAAGATTGAGAAAAATCAAAGGAAAAAATGCTTGCATTCATCTCAATAAGGTGAATCATTCAAGAATTAATTAGCTACTTTTTCTCTCAAAAGTAAAAAAATATTTATGAGCACTTATTTTAAGTAGATTACATATTGTAAATTAAAAAAAAATACATGACATTTTTTAAAATAATTTCACTTATGCCTAACATTAACATAAGTAATTATTATGTATCATAAATTTGTAATTTTTATAATGCAAGTGAAAAAGTATAAATTCTCAAATTTAATGCATTCATTTAAAATAATATTTACGATAAATTTTCTTCCAGAAACAACAATATTTAAAACAAGTAGTTTTCAATCATACAAACTAACCATTGACATTAGTCCAAAAATTTTATGAAAAATAAACTATGATAACAGTTATATGAATACAGGAAAAAATCATAAATAGATCAATTACTGAGAAAAGTTTTTAGAATATTCTTTAGAAAACAGCCAAAGTCTAAAAGGTTCTAGAACATATTTCATTTAACTGCAATTTATTAATACAAATTTTATAATTTTACTAATTAAGAATTTTATGAAAAAATAAAAAGTTAATAATTACTATTTAATTTTAACTTCAAATATTTTTATGTATACATGCAAAATTCAAAAACGAAACAAAATCAAAGAAAAATCTCAAATTAAAAAAAAGTATTTAAAATTAACAAAAAAATTTTTTCAAAGAGTTTTTAGAAAAATATAGCATTAATTTACTATCCTACAAAACAAGAGAGAGTTTAAATAGCAAAAAACTAAATTTAATAAATAATAATAATTGTCTATAAATATATGAATATATATACTATATTTGCTTGCATATAAAATGTACCCTCTTTCTTAAACTTAATTTTGAAAAATAAAATTTTATTACTGATCATTATAATGAATTTTAAAGCATTTAATTACAAAGTAACTCTTTCTGGAAATGCCAAATCTTGGAAAGAACATATCTTTATCTCCATCGTCAAAATCCAGGCATTCTTCTCATCTCCAAAGCTGAATGAAGAGTCAACTGAAACATTTACTAAGCAATATGAGTCCTCATACAACTATCAAAAATTATAAGAACCTCATTTGTTTCCTGTTTTCATGCATTAATGATACATCCATGAAATTCATCCTTGGACCTGTGCCTTAATCCGAGGTCCAAGGCCTGTGTCTTGGACCTCGGATGCGAAATGCAACCACTAAGCCACCAGGCTTCTTCACTGAACTCTACAAAAGTGTAATATTTTCACACTCTGCAAGGAAATAAGTAAAAATTGAATATGCCTGAAAAGAAGAAATTTCATGAAATGAATATAATTAAACTGAGCATTGACCTATAAGATGTGTGTGTGTGCACACTGTCTTTTATACATATTTTCAAAGAAAACATGCATCTTACACAATCTTTTAAAGCATAAAACTTTATTACTGATCAATATAATAAATTTACAGTATTTTAAAATATGAACCACACTTTCTCTACATAATCTGCAGATTATGTGTAGAAAATTTTAAATTTCACTTTCAAATTATGCACCATGGATAATCTAATAAAAACATTTTCCATCAGAAAAACTTACAATAAAGTTTTGAAAGAAATGCCATGTATGTTTTATAAAATAAGTATCTGGTAGCACTCTGACTCTCTCTGCTGACTTATTCAAATAGAATCAGTTTCTTATAATTGTACTCAAGAATGAATTCAGTTCCCTGTAAAGATTACAGTTGCTATTAGCTATGGTCATTCCACATTATGCTTTGAGCTAAGCTAAAATAATTCATTTCCTTCATCAAATTATTAATGAAACATATGCATTTTATTTTTAAAGTATGTTTAACTTAATTTTAAAATGAAAAATCAATGTGTCGTATTAAAATACTCCTGGAATCATCTTTCTTTATGATCAACCTGGTGCTTTAATCTCAGTTTATCAAACTTTGTAATCAGATGGCTCCAAATAGGATCCAATCAGATGTTTTTTAGTGATAAAAGTTTTTCTGAACAATTTATAATATTTTTAATCATATTGCACACTTTTTTATTTTATGTGACACCACATTATCAGGAGTATATATTTTCAACGGTACACCAGAAAAAATTGCCATGGAATGATTACATGCAGCTGTGGATTATCCCACACTGTTCTTTTTCTCGAAAAAAAGGTTTGCGGGATAATATGCCATTGTGGATTATATACGACAAAATACAAGGATACAAATACAAAGTAACATACTTTCTATAAATACCCAATCAGGGAAATAACACCTTCAAATCTTCGCAAAACCCCAGGCACTCCTTATTAAAGTTAAACAACGAGTCACTTAAAACCTCTTTTAAATCAACATCTGAGTCTTCAGTACAACAAATTGTCCTCTATACCAACCAGTGCATTACTAATGTCATACTTCTTAAATGACTTAAGCACTCTTCTATTTTATATAAGTTATGCAAGTTATTTTTACTGTGAGTTGCTTTTTTAAATCCTCTTCCTGATTCTGACAAGTTCTATATCATTTTCTCACTTCAGGTGGTCTGAAATGCCTAAGAAGTCATTTCCATATTTTTCAGCATACACAATTACACATGGCTTGTATGCTGTTATAACAATGCCAACACTGTTTTTGAGCTATAACTTGAAACAAATTTAAGAAAATTGAACAGTAAAAATTTCACACTGAAAAGTATTACAAAAAAACTGGAAAGATTAAATGAAGTAAGCTGTGATGATTGATGACAGAGTATGCACATTAATTGATCTCTACATAACTGTAATATTCCCAAACTTTGCAAGGAAACAAGAAAAAATAGCATAATTCTGAAGAGAGGAAATTTCCAGGAATGAATGTGATCAAAAATTATGTATAGATATATAAGATGCAGTATCAGCGTGTAAGACACATCCGATTTCTCAGATCTTTTTTTAAAGGAAAAATGTGTGTCTTATACGCCAGCAAATACAGTATATATTGCTAGAACTACAAAATTAATAGAATGGTATTACTTCTCCATTCTCATAGATTGCAATTTCAGTTCTTTTGATAACAGCTTTCTTCGATCTTCATAACGTACTTTCGGCTTATTTGCTAACAGATGGCGATATTTTACATAATCTCGCCATGCTTTTTGATAGCTGTAATAAAAATTATAAACTAAGTTAAATATCGTTAGAAAGCACATAGCAGAATATGGTTAGATTTTTCATGCATGATATTTATTTCTTTCATATTTAGTAACATTTTCAGTTTTCATTCATATTTAAAATATTTTGTTAAATACAATTAATTGAATTGATATGTGATGGATTTATTTAAACCTGATGCATGAAGCAACAGTAATAGAATGTGAAATACTCATTTCTAAAACATATCAATTGATGAATGTGAAATCCTTTAACATTCCATTAATTTGAAAATAATTTAATAATTCATAAATATGTTAATTTGACAACTTAATATAGCCAAATTTATTTAATTCCTAAAAGTTATCAGGAGCTAAATGCAATTTTTAGATGACTGGTTTATACTAGTTATAACTTTTGACACTGTGTAGTAAGCAGCAGCCTAATGACTGAAGACTTCTGTGAGGTATTTTAGCAAAGATACATCTACTGTGTAAATATTTCCAGGAGGAAATTTCATATATAATAAGCCATATTCACAAGCTGTATCGATATATACTTGGAACGCTTCCAAGTACTCAACTCAAAAATCATGCATGCAGAAGGCAGCTCAGGATCCATCTCTCACTGCTTAACAATAGCTGGTAGTATGCTCCGAAGAGCGGCATCTTACTATTATGCAATGATGAGCCCTGTACCAGATATAATTTAGAAATAAACAATATATACTTAAATATAATTTTTAACCATGAATTCAGCAGGCAGGAGGTTCAGCCAACAAGTTGCAGATTGTACATATTATGGCAAATGAAAATGATTTATATTTGTCCTCTTACACACAAAGGCTCAGAGTAGCAACTCCATCTGAATTTGGACAACAATTCAATGCAAAAATAATAAGGTTGGTCATGTGTAGAAGGCTTCACAAAGGTTATATGTGTTTTAGGGGACCATTTATTTGTATACTGCTTAAGTTATGCTATAAGAGGGAACATTTGAAGTAGGTACATGCATGTCTACTGAAGGGATATTTGTTTTGAGAATGACTTCTAGTTTAGCATCTAAAGAAATATTAAACTTTTTTGATTTGGAGACAATCTGCAACTTGTAATCAATCACTCATCAGTAAAGAAGTTCTTATGGATAAGTCAGTAACTTAGTTTAAGGTAGTATCTCTTTGGATGGATACACAGACTACCATAACTTTTTATGTGGAACCGTGAATACACCTATGAAATCCTTGATGGTTACATGCCCATTTATGCTAAGGCACTATGTGAAGATTTTCTGATGCATAACAAAAATGCAAACATCATATAATCTCACATTGTGGATGCTTATCTTAAGCAACAAACAATTCAATACATAGAATGGCCAACAAACATATAGAACAGCTCTTAATCTTCTCTGAAAACTCTAGTTACAGTTAACTAATAGCTTTCACTTCCTGCTAAATTGATAAGTTACAAAATTTCAAGCATCACTCAATATTGTGTGTGCATATAGCTTTCACATGGGCCATTACTCAAATTAAAACTAATTAGATCTCCTATAGACAATTGTTCAGTTCATACATGCTAATTTCCATAATATGATTGTCTATTTATTTCCTTGTATGCTATTTTAATATACAACTATGTATTGCATACCATGGGAAAGTTTAACAAAAATCCACACATAAGTGTTGAGTAATCAATTCTTTAATTCTTTCTTAATTGCATACTAGTCAAACAGTAAAAACTTAAAACAGTTGCAGATGATGTGATCATTGAAAATATAATTATATGAATAGCCTTAATTAAGTTGCTTGAAGGTTTTAATTTTAGATTGCATATTCAATTTATAAGATAGGAATAGTTATTAGAAATGAGAAACTTGTCATGCATTTATAACATTATAAAAATATTATGATAAATATTTTGAAGTAACTATCGTTCTTGAATAATTTTTCTATAAATACAGGAATCTTTTTCAATATCCTCTTATGAAAAAATAAATATAATATTTCATTTCTAAGAAATTTAATTTTCAAGCATTTATTTTAATACTTGACCACAGAACAATTTATTTCAGTGGTTTAATTTTGGCTCACTCAGAAAGTAATTTCTTTTATTTTTTAACGAAAATGAAAGACTATTTTTTAAAAGCAAATAAATATTTAAATCCAATTCTAAAATGTCCATTCTGGTCCAATACCTTTTACTACCTTTCTGGCAGTAGCATAATTCTATGCTCGTAAAATGTTTGAATTTTGCAGGTCAAAAACTGATCCAGATGATTTTTTACCTTCTTAAGTAAAAATGTTTAGTCTAAAAATTTTGTAGACTTGAACTAATAATAATAAAGATGTCAGATCTGGAGATAATGGTAGGTGTGAGAGTACATCTCATCCAAGCTGTGAAAGCTCTTGACGAATTGAAAAATTTAAATGGGATTTTGCATCATCTTGGAGAAACTCGTATGCTGAGATTTGAGATTTAACTTAGGCACATTTCAAATGGTTTATAAAGTGGTCAAATTTGATAAATTAATGTTTCAACAACATCAAAAGATTTTATTCATCCAGTTTCATCAATTAATATCTATATTATGCTTTTATCTACTTTAAATAATCCTCTGGAGCATGGTGCAATTTAAACTTTGAAATTACGAAATACAAATATTGCAAACCAGTTTTGACACAGGAATTTTGTCAATACATCTTCGCGATTAATTTAGGATATTTTTTTCTTACCTGACAAACACTTTTAATTTCTCGTAAGTAAAAAAAAAAGTAAAACATGACAAAAATGCTAATTTTACATACTTGATTCAACATTCACAAAAAACTATTGGGAAGAATCAAACTTTTTTACAAGCAAGCTGGCCTAGGACAACAGTTAAAAAAATGAATAACGATTTTGTGGCTTAAACGTGAAAATGACTGAGAAACAATGCAAAAATCCTCTGTTTGAAAAATGACATTACTTTCCAAACAACCAAATGGAAATAAGATAGAGCAATAAATTTATAGTAACATACAAAGTAGGAATATATAATAAAGGAAACAAAGGATTCTTCATTTAAATCATTTATTTCTTTAGAATTTACTATTATTTATATTATTTTTTCTATATTTCTACTATATGACATATACACTCCAAGAAACACATATAGTATTGTTAATAGCTTATTTTAAGCAGCATTCAAATATTTAGAATAAAGAAAATTGCTACTTAAAATGATATGTAATCAATCTTAGATATTTCTTGATATAACAGTATTATAAATATTGAATAAAAATACATAATTTTACAAGCAAATCTATATATTTATGAAAATAATTGTTTTAATATGCAGATCATAAATAAGCTGCATATTTGCTTCAATGCAGAAATAAGCTGCTACATTTGCTTCAATTTGTTTCTTCTACTATAGAAAATATTTTGTAGGAACATATTTTAAAATTTAATTTTCAATCCTTTAAGATTAAAAAAGTTTATAAAAAATACTACAATAAAAAATATTACAATAAAAACTTCTCTACTTACAGAGGATTTCCAGCATAACTTAACTGAGGTGGTCTAACACCAAAATGCACAATAACAGGGAAATCTAATTTATTGTTTCCACAGTCTTCTCTGTCTAACTGGTCGACTCGCACTGAAGAAGGTTTCATACCAGGGCATGTCACAATCATGCCTTTAACTTCGTCAGCTAAATCTTGCCATTTTTCATTAGGATAGTTCAAAATTTCATTCAAATTATTTTCATCAATAAGGATTTTGTTTGATTTTAATAAGTATTCCATAATAACATCCAACGATAAAAATTTCTTTCCATTATCTGAAATTTTGAAAAAAAAATTAAAAATCTAACTGACAAATAATAAAAAGCAAATTTTAGGGTTTTCTTTTGATAAATAATGTGTGATAAATAGTTTTTAAAAACTTTTTTAAATAATTTATATTTTAGTGTGATTTTTATTTTATACATCTTCTTAAAATAAAATCATGTAATATATATTTGCGGTTATCTTAAATTGTGTGGTCAAATAAATGAATAAAATTTTTATTTAATTACAGTAAGTATTCCATAATAATGGTCAATGATAAGAATTTCTTTTCACTGTATGAAATATTCAAATAGTTAAGTATTTAAATGATAGGTAGAAAAACAGATTTTAAAATTTTCTTTTCATAACAATATATGGTAAATAGCTTGAAACTACAATGAAAAGTTTTATTTTATTATGATTTCTGTTTTTTGTTCTACTTGTTGAATCTAAGTTCTAGGAAAATAATAAATGGTTAGAGGATGCAGAGAAATATAAACTTTTTTTATAAAAAGTGTATAATATTTTAAATAGCGAAATCAAATATTTTAGTAATTGATTAATAGCCTAAGGTGAAAAATTCAATTAAAATATTTGCTTTAAAAGACAATATTGACTTTGAGATATAAAAAAGAAAAGAAAAAGGCCACAATCTCATAAAATACAAATAGTTTTGTCTAAAATTTAAAGCATTTTCAATAAACTTTAGATGTGAAGATTATTTTTTAAGAGTAACATTACATAATAGATTTTTCAATTTGCAGCATAAGACAAATTCCAAATCAGGAAAAAATAAAAATGTGATTATCTTGCATTGACCAAAATAATCAGACACACTAAAATTTTCACACAGATGGAGTTATAGCAAATTACAAAATTTAAATTTCAATTCATATTTGTACTAGCTACCCTATATTAATGTATGTACTATATTTTATATGCTAAACCATTTTAAAACTTCTTATTTTTTATATTCTATGCATAAAAAATACTAATTTAGTTATTTACAATCAGGCAAGAACAATTCAAAGCAGTTCTTCAATATTTCCCTACTTAAAAATATAACAATAGTTTTTAATCCTATATAATGGAAAACATGACTATGTCATTTACAAAATCGCATTTCTAGTTTAATTTAATATATTCTTTTGCAAACAACAAATATATTATATGATACATTCAATTCACATAAAATAAAATGGTGCTTTAACAATGTTTATTTTTTTCATAAGTGGTGTCGTAAAGTTAACAAAAAAACATTTCATATTTCCTTACAACAGAAAGCTTTACATTATGTTTCAAACAATGAGCCCTTTTTTCACACATAAAAATATTTCATCTTTAAGTAAGCTAATTTCAAAGAAGTGAAAATATTTTCTTTTAATAAATTAAAAATTTTCAGCTAAACAAATAAAACAGCAAGATCTTAAAATATTTTCAAGATTTGTTGTTTTCAAACATGATTTGAATTTAAACTTTAAAAGTTTTATTTAAAATCCATATACTACAAAAGCAAATATTAAATGTTTTTTTTACACTCATATAATAATATAACAATAACAAAAGAAGCGAAACAAAACATAGAATCAAATAGTAACTATCTGCAGATATAAAATAAGAACATTTAAAAACAATTCAAGTACATATTAAGGACTAATATATCAACTGATGAATTATTAATCTTAGATGATGCAATAAAAATTCAAAAAGAACAGGAAGAATGCAAATGTTGGCAAGTGAGTTTCAGTTTTGTATTAACAGAAGATCATGCTTGTATATCCTTGTCAACATTTAGCCTTTTTTGTTTATTTACAATTTTGTAGTGCCTTAGTTTTTATGTATTCAGAAGTTCATAAAATGGATTGTTTGTCACCATCTTTTGTATACAATGATTATTAGAACAAATATATAATTTAACGTGAATTTCAGACCAATACAAATATTGAAGCCCAAGTTGAATTCAAACCTACTAATCGTTGAACCAAAGTCAAGAGTGCTATCCATTAAACTGCCAGCTTGGCACTCAAATAATGGATTCAAAACAATGAAATAAACTATGTGAAACAAAAAATAATGGAGCATTATTTTTTAAAGTACATTAGTGATAATCATCTGTATACTGGAATTCACATTTTAATTATGAAATTTACAAAAAAAAATGGTACATGAAACTTATAATTGAATAAAACTTTTATTACATAATTCGTATTATTTATAAATTGGAGTGAAATATACACATTTGAATACTAAGCAAAAACATTTGCATATTTATTAAATATCGATTAAATAAATGGTTTCTACAGAAATTACTACATCTGTAAAAATGAAAAATGTAAATTTTATCTTAAATTTTAACAAGAAATTCAAAGTATTTCAAAAGTACTTATTTAGATGGTATATAATAAGTATTTATGGGGTACTTATATGGAAAATTAATTTTTTAAGCCTTGTATAGCATAAAAAAATATGAAAGTTCAACAAAAAATCAGAGTTTGTACAGACTTCAAGAACAAATTCCACAAATATTTCAATATTACATTTTTGCAAATGATGGTATTCAGAAACAAGGATAAATAATCTAATTTGTGGATATCAGTAATATTTTACTTAATAAAATATGTCAGTAATTATGTACACATGTTTTTCATCTACATTTTGAAATGATGATAGAAATAGTTATTTTCAAAACATGTTGCGAATTTTTTTTACTTAAACCAGATTTAAAATTAATCATTATTTCAAAAATAAAAACTTAGATTACAGCTAAAATAGATAATATTTCAATTTAATATTCAAAAATATTACCAAAATTAATAAGAAATTCTGCAGTAATGGATATATTTAGAATTTGAAAATTTGGCTATAAGATATCTTTCTACTAAATTACTGTAGGATTAAAAGATGTTGAAAAATTATTTATATTAAATTAAGAATACTTAAAAAAAATAGGATTGACAAAATGAAAAAAAAATACAATTATTTCTTACATTTATTTTGCTTTCATTTTGTCCCCACAAATTAGAGAGAATGTTAAAAAGAAATAATTTAATAAAAACTTTATGTAATTGTTACTGACATAAAGTTTTAATTCATACGTACTTAATTTTTCTTTATTACTAATATATAATTTTCTATATTTTAAGCAATATTCTATAATATTTAACTGCTTTTGAACTTTTTGGCTATCTATGATCTCATAAATCTGGTCTAGTGGAACTATACCAGATAGGGATTAGTCCCACAACCATAATATTTAAAAAATCATAAAATTTTCTTGAAATTTTTATATTGTGTTTCCTGATGAAATTTTTATTCATTTTTGAACTATTCCTCCCCTTTCTTCTATCAGTGTTACGACAGCTCACATGGGGGCCAAGGTCTATATTGTTCATACCTATTTTAATGATTGAGATTATTGGGGTGTGAAGCAAGTCCTGGTTAGGTGGTCTGCCTAACTTGAAAATCCCACTGATTAGCTCCCAAGCATGCTTGATATTCAGTGTTATTAACCTACTGAGAGGATTAAAAATTGATTTGATCCAGACCTGCTCAAGGAATAAAACTCAGGCGTGTGTCTTGAGAGTGTGAAATGCTAACACAGTTCCTCCACTCCATTAACAACTAAAATCTTTTTACGAAAATGCTTCAAGATTTTTTAAAGAATATTTGATTTTTCAATTTTAGAAAACAAAAAATGCTTTCGCACTTTTTTAAAAATAATTTGATTCAACATTTACACTAAGTGAAGAATCTAAGCTTTTTTTAATTACTTCTTTTTCATTGATACTAAAATGATTTATGATTTAAAAAGTTTCCATTTTTTTATCCCTTGTTTACAAGATTGGTGAAATTATTTTAAACTTGTTTTCATCTGGTAGATACACAAAAACAAATATTTGATTTATTAATTTTTTGGTCAATTTCATTGAAAGTTTTAAATCTTGAATAAAGAGTCCCCAAAACTGAAATTTTCTTCTAACAAAAAATTTAGTTTTTAAAAAAGACATTGAAAGTTTTTATGAACTACTCATTTTCAGTCACTAATTCATAACTCTAGGAATTACAGAGTCCTGGAAAAAATACATTTCTGAAATTCCAAAGAGTTTCCTTTTATTGTATGACTTTCTAAAGATCAAAATTTTAAAATTCAAAATAATTATAAAATTAATCATGAATTACTTACCTTCAAGCTCACGAGTAAATCGTGGCATAAAGTGAAATCGCGGACAACCATCAGGATCATTATGAGCTTTCCAATTCAAATCCACCAGTTCTAATATTTCTTCTAGCAAAAATTTGTTAAATAATTCTAATCCTGCTATTGTAAAATTATGAGGTGCAGGTTCTTCAATGTATAGAATAGTATACTCATAATTGAATCTAATTACTTTACAGTTAGGCAGTTTTGGCAATGGTGAATGGGAAAACATAGAAAAGCCTTCAAAGATATATTTTTCTCCATTATGAATTATCTTTGTAGGAGTTTTTGTCTAAAAATAAATAAGGAATATTTTATAATCAATGCATAAAGCATCTTTTGATTTAAATGGTTTTTGCAATGCTCTAAGAGAAGAAAGATACTTTTAGAAAAAAATAGCAGACTGCAATTTACAAAACAAAAAACTTGGAATATTACTTGTCTCTCACACATAAAGTTATAAGTATAAACTGAAGATAATGAAATTAAATTATAATTTTTTTAATGTTTCAAAAAAAGGTTTTATATTATTATAAAAAATAAATCTTTCATTTTTATAAAACATTCTTTTTTTTTTCTTGAAAAATAACCAGTTCAAATATTTTTGTTATAAAAGGAAATAATATAACAATATTATCAATAAAAATATGAATACATAAAAATAACCATCAAACTTATAAAACAGTACTTATGTTTGTCTAATACACATTAATACAATATTTAACTTGCATAAAAAATTATAGCTTATTTTTCTCATCACAATAAATTATATTTTCTATCATAAAATGTATAATTATTTAGAATAAAATTATTAGCTAAATATTTAAAATATCTGTATTTTAATGATTACCATCAGTTAACATAAAATCAGAATTTCTTAAAATAATTACTTTTCTCTAAATGAATAACTGGAAAATTTAATAAAACAATGTAATGATTAAAATATTAATTTCTATTTGAAGATTCAAACAATTACAAACCAAAATCAAAACATAAGATTTGGGATAACTTGAAAATTAAATAAATTCATGTTTTTGTTTCATTTTAATGAAAAAATAATCACTTTACAGAGCAAAAAATTTATTTTAATGAATGAAAGAAAAATATTATTTAAATAATCTTATAATTACCTTTTTCAATAAATGATTGCTTATACAATTGAGGACAGTAAAATTATCTGAATCAGTACAAAAAATCCTAGTGTTTTAAAATGATAATGGTAGCTATGAATCAAATTTATGCTAGATTAAGAAATAGATGGATATTGAGTAAATGGTCATTTTTATAAATTTGTAGGAACAAATAAAACAGATCTTAACATTATAAGCTCTCAAAATAGAAAAGTAAACATATACCTTTAAAATTATTCTTTTTTTTACCAAATACTATCATTATAAATAAAGTACTATTAGAAAAATATTTAGCACACACTGTATAAGAAAATAGGCACATAAAATTTGTAGATAAAAACAGTTTTTAATTTCATTTTATTGAAAAAGATTAATAAAGTAAGCGATAATCACTTACTTTTTTCTTTTCTCAAATTATTTAAAAATACATTTTTCATTTTTCAATGTAAGAAAGTATTTTACTGTTTTTTTCCCTGAAAATTTATCTCAATCTGATTAGCCATGTATTTGTTTTATTTCAAACATAGACACAGAATAGACATTTCCTTCTTTGATAACTGAAAGTTCAAATATCATTTGCATTCATTATATTCTCAATTATTTAATCATCTGGTACTATTATCATGTGCAAATTATATTAGAATCCACATTTAAAAAGTCCTGAAATAGAATTTCAGGCATCAATGAGTTGCCTTGTCCAAGTTCTTGGATGAATAAGTCCTCTTTCCTTGTGTGGTCAAGAAAATGTTAAAACTTGCATGTCAAATATCCTTACAGCATTTCAATCATATATTGACAAGTGCATTGCACATAAAACGTCAATTTCATAGGACGATTTTAAAACATTTTCACTCCTCACAAAACTACTTCAAGTTATTTGAACTTGAAACTATTGATTTTTTTTTTTTGACAAATTTGACTATTTACTGTATTCACATTTGATAACTATTTGCTCCTGCATTTGTATTGGCTTTGTGATTCTTAAATTTTTGATGCTACTCATTAACTCTTGCTCTTCAATGATGTTTTTACACTGTAAAATTCAGAAATATTGGAAGGCTAAAAATCTAATGATATTATAGCCAATTTTCTGAGCATTTGTAATACATAAATAAATAACATTTGATAATCTTATCATATATCATATGAAATTATAAATAAAATATCTGTTTGAAATTAATCAAACAAATGATATAAATTATTAAATTTAAAACTAGCTAAACGATATTAAACAGTGTTAATTAAATGATATATAATGAAGAATTTACCATGAAATTTGTTTGAGGAGTCATTGTTATTTTGTAATGATACAGTTTGTCAATATTATTGCATAATGGATTACATGGAGGTAGTGGTTCTTCTCCAACATAAATACCATGACGAATTCCAGAGCGCCTTGCTTTAGCACTGCAGCGACACAAAGGTCCATCATTCATCTAAAAATGCAAAAATTCAAATGAGAGAAGTATATATCAAATAAAATTGAAAACAAATATTTCAATAAAAATTATATAATCTTTATTAGAATAAACAATATTTTATTTTAAAATAGCTAAGAAAATATATTTCATTCTATTAAAAATACAATGCATAACAATGTTACAAAACTTGACTTTAAACAAATTGGGGTAAAAACTTGAAAACAATTGACTCTATTACTCAGATATTTCATGAAATTATAATTTATATAATTCACGATTTCAAAAATAATGAAATTCTTTTTAATATAGCTAAATATTTGCAAATTTTCATGAAGAAAATTCCTTTGTCCTGCAGTTTAGAGCATAATATGATAATATATCCAAAGTAATTGCTCTTGTAACTTTACTTGACTTACAAATAAACATGTTTTTCATATTTTAATTAAATCTAGATTTTCATCCTTCAAAATTTTGAAAAATACCTTTACTTTTATAAAACTAAAATTTCTCATATTTAAACATTTACTATGAGTGATTTTTGGCAATAAATCATACTTTATCTTTCATTTTATAGTTAAAATAATTAATACCTGAACTACATCTTATTTGATAAAATAATTGACTAAAATTTTAAAAGAATTAAAAAAAATTGTTAGGTTATCTTATATCAGTTTCTTTAGTTTGAATCCTGATAATTCAGACACTAAATAATTCCCAATAAAATTGAAAAATAAAATTTGGAAATGTTATCCATTTTGAATCTTTTACCAAACAAGAAAATAGGTGGGCATAGTAGTACTAAGATTTAACAATTTTTTATGCAAAAGATTGTTCATTGTCATAGTCAAACACTCTTGCAAACCTAAAATTTGTTTCATAAATATTTTCCATCTCAGCCATAATAATAGGTGAATTGAATCAGATGGAATAACTTATCAAATTTAAATAACTTACCTTTAACTGTTTATCTTATTATAGTCTACTTTAATCTAGATTGCATTTGTTACTTTTTAATTCAACAGAAAACATTTTTAATTTATTACCAAATTAAATTTATAAATATAATTATTCATGTAAGTACAATATGACAATAATTTAACTTCTTAAATACAGTAAAATTAAAAAGTTAATCAAACAAGATTAAAAAAGCATCAATAACTTTTAAGAGTCATTAGTTTAGAAAAAATTTATAAAAATCAAACCTATTATATCATTTGCAAATTTATATTTAATTATTTTCTTCAAAAACTGACTAATTTTTATTGCATTCAAAAATAGATGTATTCATTTCATAATCAAAAATATTATTTTTCTATGAAATAAAAAGATAAAATGCATATCAATTTTAATTACACAATTTTCGTTGTGTTTTTAGTTGCGTCACATCCATTTTCAGGCTCAAACTAACCAACTAGCTGCCGAAAATGACCCATGTTGGGCGCCAGAAATTATGTAACATTACGCTCTGTAACGTAACAACTCAAAAAAGTTGAAGCAGTGCCGACATCTACCCTATGTCGTATTTCGACAGATTTATTAATTTTATTGAATGAAACTCAGAATGTGAAACGAAACTAACATTTAATGAAGCACACAGAACACTGCAGACTACATGGACAAAGGTTAAAAGGTCTACTAAAGAGAAAAAAATATCAACATATAACATCAGCTCCTGTGGGATGCGCACGGCACATGATTGGTGGGTGAGGTGCAGCAATTCGCAACACTGTTTGTTTACATAAAAAATTAATACCATTTATACCTCTTTTGGATCATTAAACCACAGTTCTGGGTGTAATCTATCTGGATGTCTACGCTTTCTCTCTAACTCTTCTACGGCAGTGTTTTCTTCTTCACTAGATGATTCATTGTCACTATCTGAGCTTCCACTGCTACTCTCCACTGCACAAATACAAAGTCTTGAATAACGAATTGAAAAAAAAATCATCTTAAAACTAAGATACTTAACTTAGAATAAAATATGAATTTTTTTTTGAAATCACAGATTATAAATTATCTTCCTTCAAAAGCAATTAGATACACATTTATGAAAATAAGTTGAACTTTTACATATTCTCAAGAATTGTATTTTCTGGCATATAATCTATGAATTCGTGTTAAAAAAAGTTTTGGCTTTCATTCTGCATATTATATGCCACTACAAATAATCTGATGAAAAATATTTTCCATCAGAAAACTTACAATAAAGTTTTGAAAGAAATGAAGTTTATATTTTATAAAATAAATAACAGATCTATAATCAGTTCTGTCCATTTAAGTTCAAGAACAAATTCAGTTCTTGGAAAAGATATTACAGTTGCTATTTGCTATAACCGTTTTCGCATTTTGTTTTACCCTGAGCTGTTTCTTTCTGAAAATATTCAAGTCTATAATATTCAGCAGATTTTAAACTAAAAGAGAAAAGAAGGAACTACAGAGAAGGCAAATAAAAAATGACAAATGCTGTGATATAAAAGTAAAGTTCTTTACAAATTAGTATATGCATAAAAGAAAGTTAATCATAAATTTTACTCATTTTCAAAAAAAAAAAAATCAAATTAAAAAATAATCATTTTTTTAACTTAAAACAAATTGCAGTGCTAAATTCTACAATTTATATTTGTTGCAATATTGGAACTAAATTAGATTTCTTTGGTAATTTATATAATATACTTGCAATAATAGAACATTCAAATGATATTTCTTCAACATTTTAATCATGCATATTATATCTAAATAACATTCCTAATTCTGTTATAGGATTATTCATTGCAGTTTCAAAACTTACATTTTTAAATTCAAAAATTTTAGATTCTTTTTAAATGAAGTAAGTTATTAAACTCTTATTATAAAACCATCTTTTAGTAGTGTATTTCATAGTAACGTTCAATGAAGCAGCCGGAAGTAATTATTTTATTCAAAAATGGGACTACACAATTACACACATATACAATAATTGACATAATCAAATTGTTCTTTTTGTAAACATTCTTATAGTCTCAAACTCAGAGTGTTCTTCTATTTTCGTTTTTAAGAATACTACATTCTCCCACACTTAATTTACGTAGTCCGATAGATAATGTGGTGGTTGTCGTATTCTTGTTGATCTTCAAATAGGAGGACTTCATGGAGCACTGGAACTCATTAGAAACATCAAATACTGGCTTACCATAATTCTTCGCAATTCAAACTTCTGATGGCATGGGGTCAAAATGATTTCCAGTAGGAAGCGATTTCCTCGGATAGATGACATCAGGCTTTGGGGAAAATGTAACTCTTGGAATTTTAAGAACCACATTCTTCCTCAATTGATTTATGTGTCTTTTTATAGTTTTTTCGTCATTGAATTTTATTAAATAGTGTAATTTACCAGTTTGGTGTTTACTGATGCCATATTTTCCATGATAGCTTATTGTTAGCATAAGTACATGATCTCTCACACTTAAAATTCTATGATTTGGAATAGTGGGTGTAGTATATGTGTATTTGAATCCCTTACTAGGTGGACGTAATAAATCTAGTTTAATTCGAATTTGGCGTCCAAGATACAATTCTAAAGCAGTTTTTAAGGGTTGTAATGGAGTTGCTCGATTACGAAATAAAATTTCTCTTACCTTCTCGGGTATTGAGTTCTTTTCATTGGACATTGACTTTAATTTCTGTTTAAGGGTTTTTACATTATGTTCAGACAACCCATTAGTTGCAGGATGACCTGGAGCTATTGACTTATGAATAATTCCATTTTCCTTACAAAATTCTGTAAATTCGGTACATGTAAACATAGATGCGTTGTCAGATTCAAAGACATGAGTCAATCCATGCACACTGAAAATATCCTTTAATAATCTTATTGTTGAAATAGCTGATGGAGAGCTTTGTTGAATTTTAACTTCAGGCCATTTTGATCTTGCATCTATTACTGTCAAAAAATTATATCCCAAAAAAGGCCCAGCACAATCAATGTGTATTCGTTCAAAATTTGATGATGGCTTTTCTCAATGATGATGATATTTTTTCAGGATTATCTTTTACTTCAGCACAAATTCTACATTCTCGAACTAATTGCTCTATATCTCGATCGATGTTTTCCCAATAGCAGTATATCTTCGGGCTAGATTCTTCATTTTGACTATTCCTAAATGTGTGTGATGAAGTTCTTTTAATATCCCTGTTCGAAGTTTTTCAGGAATGTACACTCGATGTCATTTAAAAATTACTCCATCTTGTAATGAATATTCATAATTATATTTGTTACCTGATAAAAATTCTTATTTTAAAACTGACAATTCTGGATCATCCTCTGTCTCTTTAGAAATTGTTTCAAACGTAATGGAAGAAGTTGAAATTTGGTAAACAGTCTGGCAGTGAATAATATCGTCTTGTAAGATGTTTGGATCTTTAAGTTTTAGTGATGCTGTTGATAGATAATCGACATTCTGATTTTCTTCACTTTTTCTATGTTGGACTTTAAATTATATTCACCAAGAAATGCTGTATATCTTAGTAATCGGGATGATGTCATAGAAGGTATTTTGCTATCATGATGAAAAATTCTATATAACGGGCGGTTATCAGTTATTAGTGTAAATTCTCTACCATAGATGTAGTTATGAAATTTTTGAATTGTAAATTTGATGGCTAATGCTTCACGATCTAGTTGACTGTAATTTTGTTCAGAAATTATTAGGGATCTAGATGTAAAGGCTACTGGTTTCTCAATACCATTTACTATGTGAGATAAAACTCCAGCGATGCCTGTTGGGCTGGGGTCAGTTACAAGCAACAACAATTAGCAAATTTGGATTGTATGGCATCATAACCCTATCGCCAGAAATCTCATTTTTTAATTTAACGAAAGCAGATTCACAATAAGAAGACCAGTGGAATTTTTATTTTTCTTTAGAAGTTGTCTTAAGGATGAGTCAGAGATGATGCATTTGGGAGAAATTTAGAATAATAGGAAACCATTCCTAAGAAACGTTTCCATTCTTCGATATTTTTCGGTCGCAGAGCATGAATAATGGCTTCTGTTTTCTTTGGACATTTTGATATTTCATTTTGTTGGATTACATAGCCTAAATGTGAAGTTTTGTCCTTGAAAAAATGACATTTTGAACTATTTACATGCATATTGAATTTTTGAAGACGTCTCAAGCATTTGATCAGATGATCATGGCATTCTGAAAAAGTTTCTCCATGTACTATAATATCAAAGTATGTAGATACACCTAGTAGACCCATTAATATTTGATCTAATATTCTGTGGAATTCACTAGGAGCAGATTTGATGCCAAAAGATAAACGATTTATTTGAAAAGTTCCTTGATGAGTAGATATAGTTTGAATTACACTGCTTTCGTCATCAACCACTACATGTAAATATGCTTTGAATAAGTCTAGAGTGCAGAAAAATATAGAGTTCTGACGACTATTCAGTATTTCATCTATCTTTGGGATTGGATAAAGTGCACCTTGTAGTTGAGGGTTTACAGCTACTTTATAGTCAACACCTAATTCAATACTACCACCAGGCTTGGGTATAACAACAAGAGGCGAACCAGTCACTACAACTTATTTTAGTAATTATCTGATCTTGCTCAAGTATTTTCAGTTCTTCATCAACTTTCTCGCGTAAAGCAAAAGGTACTTCTCTAGCTTTTAAAAATACAGGTTTCGAATTTTCTCAGAGTTTTAATGAGCACGTAAAATTAGGTATTTTTCCCACTTTTTGTTCAAACGCAGTAGGAAATCGTTTTATAATGTATTATAATATTAGAAATATTGAAAGTATTTATTTGAATTTCTTCAGGTTGATTACATCTATTGATATTAGATAAATTTATTTTTAAATGTCGAATCCATGTTCTTCCTAACACTGGTGTAAACATATCTGAAACTATATACAAAATTTCTGTACTTATGAGATTTTTATATTTGACTAAAACTTTGACAAAACTTAATAGTTCGAAAATTCCGTGAGTGTAAGATCGAAACTTCACGTCTGTAGGTTGTAAAACTTTTGTTAAATTCAGTAAATCGAAAGCTTGTTTAGGTAAAAGTGAAAATCCTGTGCCGGAATCGACTTCAAATTTTTGTATTTTCCCATCTGCACATTAACCCAGAATTTTTCAGAATCAGATGTAAATTTAAAAATATCAACAACTTTAATCCTATTAGAAAAAATATTGACTGTATCAATATCTGTAACATTCATCTTTTTCAACAGATTGGATTTCACTAGACTTTTTATTTTTTAGCAGTGTTGATAAACAGACTTTTTGAACGTGTCCCTTTCGCTTACAAAGTGTATAGTATAATTTTGTTATGTCAGCACGACATTCTTGAGAAAGGTGATTTGAACGTTCACATTGTAAGCATGTATTGTAAATACCAATTTCACAAAAATTTAGTGTTGATGCAAATCTATGTCGAGAATTTGACCTGTTTCGTTTTTGAGAAAATCTCGCTTTGTAACATTTGAGTGGTTTGTTTTAAAAGCACTTCGAGTTCTTAAAATTTTATTAACTTCATCAGATTTTCCACTAAAATTGTGTTTTGATAATTCACGGTTGTTTATTATCGAAGCTTCTAAGGCTAAAGCTTGTTCAACAGCTACATCGAATGTTAGATCTGAAACCATTAAAAGTTTCTCTCGAATAAAGTCATCTTTTAATCCTCTAATAAACTGTGCTCTCAAAAATAAATTAGCAACAGATTTTTCACATTCACAATTAAAATCACAAGAAGAAGTAAATTTTCGCAGTGTGGCAACATAATTAGAAACACTTTCGTTTACGTTTTGTAAACGAGATAGAAATCTGTGTTGTTCGATAATAATATTAGATTTAGAACATAAATGTTTTCGAAGAACAGAAATTATTTCATACGATAAATCATTCTGAATTTTAGGTGCAATTAAAGAACACAAGAGATTATAATGTTCAGATCCAATGCAGTTCAATAGTATTTTAACACACAAATCTTTATCTTCGAAAACATTTTTGATTTGTAAATAATTTTGAAATCTTTGTTTATATTGCAAAAATGTTTCTGTTAAAAAATTAAAACATTCGAAATTTGATAAAAATGTTATCATACCTTTTTCTTGATGTTCTAGAATGTCCTTACTTTGTTCTTGTTTCAAAATAAGATAGGTAAGTAGATTATTACTTGTTGTAATTACCTTTAATAAAGTTGAAAATTGTTCTGCATCCATGATATTTTTTTTGTTTATCCTCGTTGCCAATTTATTGAAGTGCATTTTATAGTAATGCTCATTGAAGCAGCCGGAATGTAATAATTATTTTATTCAAAAATGGGACGACACAATTGTACACACATACAAGTATTGACATTATCGAATTGTTCTGTTTGTAAACATTCTTATAATCTCGAACTCAGAGTGTTCTTCTTACTTTCATTTTTAAGAATACTACAATATACAAGTGGTTACTAATATAATATAAACACCTAAGAATAAAAGTGACTAATATTTTGTTTTGACTGGTTACAAGTATTTTAATATAAAAAATATACACCAAAGTAATACAAGGTAGCTTAGATAAATTGCTAAATTTTGCACATGCTACATTTTTTTTGAAGGCCTCATATACATACACATTCATAAGTAGACCTCATACACATTCAAAAAGATTATATTGGAACCTGACTAGTTAGAATAACTGCGATTGAAATATCCAATTCAGGGGTATTTCTACAGATATAGAGTCAAAAATCCTAACAACATACACACAATACTGTAAGAAAGCTCAAGAAAATAAAATAGTACACAAAAGACGCTGAGTAAAGGAAAAGATGGTAATCAAAATGGATGATAATATCCAAGGCGAAAACAATTGCAGTCAAAATGACCAGTAATCTAATAAGTATTTGCATTTTCCAATGTCACTAATTGCAGTTTGGAAGCACTGTCATAAAATAAAAAATTTATGGCAGCACAACGATTATCACAAACCATTTATAATTTAATATCAAACTACATATACAGTGGTGTCACAACCACAAAACTCAAACAAATATGATAAATGAAAAATAATTATACAATCAGATGAATCGCCTCTCATACTTTTTCCTACAACAAGATAAGTGGACGTTTGAAGGATGATTGTTAAGTGTATGATTATGATCTCCTTCCAGATATAAAGTAGTCATAGTATGAATAGTCACAATACAATCCTTTGACAGCATGAAACCCTGAAATAAAGGATCACTCAGCAAAACTTTAAAGTTTTTAATGAGTAAATCCATTCCATGAGGCAGGCTAAATTTCTTGTAATATGTAGAATTCTCCATGATAATTATACTCCTATTCATGCACTGATACTTGTTCAATCATAGTTTGATAAACACATGGATAAAATGTATTATAAGTTAAGAGCATTCTTTTGCCATATTAGTAAAAGATTATTTTTAATGTAGAGTGTTTCTCCATTATTTGAATAATAACCTGTAAAATATTGATACATACCAACAGGTTTTGACTTTCGAAGTTTGATCTTACGAACAGGTGGTTCATACTTGGGTTTTAAAGCTTTAACACGAGAAGCACGACTAACTAGTTCAGTTGTAAACTTTTCATGCAATGCCAGTAAAGCATCAGTGGCAACAACTTCATTAGAATTCTGTTCAAAAGGAAAAAATATTGAGGTTAGGAATCAAAATTTATCATAAGAGTAATAATAGTTAATAGAAAAATATGCTAGAAAATATCCATTAAAATATATTGTATCTACTGATACCCAATGATTATTTCAACACTATTATTGATGTGTCAATCGAAATCATACTCAGCTAGAACAATAATTTTTTAAACAAGAGAACAGCAATTAAAATTATTAATAAAGATAGACAAAATTGTAGGAATATTTTAAATAAATTAAAAAAATTCTTTTACATTAAAATATGATTTCTATAAGTCAACAAATGTAAATTTTGATCCAGTCATTTATATAAATAAAATCCTTAATCTGTTTGTTGGCTGAGTTAATTAATTATAATTAATAATCCAGCATTAAATTCTGAATGACAGCACAAAATGGAATGAAACTTATTTCTGATTGTTGGTCTTTGGATATATATAATTTCAAATAAAACCCATATTTCATTTAAGGTCTTAATTAAAATTTTTAACTAATTTAAGCTTTATAGTTATAATGCTGATTAGAACTTCACTATCATAATTTGTATTACGATCTAATAAATTTAAGTAATGCAACATCCTGTCCTAGAACTCTTTTCACTTCAAGAATGAGATTTTGGATTTTGAGGAATGGGGATTGAGAGGAATGAGATTTTGTAACTATATTTTATGACTGTTAACTGAGCATGACCATTGAGTATAAAGAAAATATTTATGGCACAGAGTATCTTTTTCATTCTACATTCCCTATGTAACAATAGAAATAACTGTATTCCTTTAAGTTTTTGGAAAAATATTGTTTTTGCATATTGCAGCATATATGTTAATGGTTTTGCCAATGTACCATTGATAGGAAATTTATTAGAAATGGGTTGAAAGAAACATTAATTTCAATATTAATAACATTACTATAAAGAATTTTAAGGCCTTTAATATCCCAATAAACTGGTTTTTAACTGATCTATATTGGAATCTCATGTATTGTACAAAACAAATTTTGAGCAAAGCTGAATAAATAATAAATATAATTATTTTCTTGGATCACAGTTTTTTCCTAACATTATGAATATGTTTTACACTAGCAAATACGGCTTGCAAAAGTTGGTTGGATTCAACTAACTAGTAAATGTTATAAAATATATTAAAAATTTTCTTTGCACAATCTTTTGTACACATGAAAGAGAAAAAAGCGTATTTTTACATTTCAAAAATTCACAACATAACTTAACATTGTTTATTGTTTTGAGGCTATTTTCTTCACATAAAAAAGAACATTGTAGACAGAAGTATTAAATTGAAAAGGAAATATCACTTTTTATTTCCGCATTTATTAAATCACATTTTCAATCCAAACTATACTTTTTTATATTTTTCACATGCAATAACTATCAAAAAAAAATTTATATAAATCCTATTGTCAAAAAGCAATTCAACTGTGAGCAGATAAAATTATGTCAACAATGTTGTATGAATTTTTAGTCCATCATATATGGTAGTGCAGGCGTATGAAACAATATTTAAATTTTTTAGAAACATTCATCAAAACATATTACACAGCCTGGACACATTAATATGACCACTACATATTTTCAACATCAACATCGAATAATCTCAGAAGACAAGTGACAGCACAGTGCAGTTGAGCACATACAAAGGGACTGTGAGGACTTCAGAAAACATTGCAATCATTGCTGTAATGCAGAAATTAAGTGATTTATCTGACGTCTAAAAGGGGATAATCGTTGATTCCGAGCCAAGGATGGAAGCATTTGTACAATCGCTAAGTCTGCAAACTGTTCGCTTGCTGCTGTGGTACAAATACATAATGCATGGCAAAATAAGACTGTCCAAAATTAGTGTCATGGTAAATGTAGTGCACCACAGGCCATAGATGATAAAGATAGATGACATCTGCAAAATGTGCGTTCAGGAAAATAGACATGCTACCGTTGAGTAACTGAGCAACCAGATGAACCAAAGGACTACCAACAGTGTCTCCCAATTTCTGTTCAACAAACATTGCTGCATCTGGGTTTCTGAAGTAGATGTTTATTCCACATATTAATGCTGACTGCTGTTCATAGGAAACAAAGGCTGGAATTTGCACAACAATACCACAACTGGACGTCCACTGAGTGGCGACAGGTAGCATTTTCCAATGAATGGCATTTTACACTTCATTGGACAGATAGATGTTGGCGTACATGACATAAAACCTCTGAAAATAAACATCCTTCAATCACAGCCAGAATGATCCAGGCTGGAGGAAGGAACATTACGATCTCAGGAATATTTTTCTGGCATTTTCTAGATTATCTCTTATCTTTGGGGAAAGTACAATGGATCAGTATAAGTAAGCTTCTGTCCTTACAGATCATGTTCACTATTATATGTGCATTGCTTTTCCTCAGGATAATAGTGTCTACCAGCAGGACAATACTAGTAATGCATGTGCATGGTTCGAAGAACACTAGGATAAGTTTACCAAACTCCCCTGGGCAACAAATTCACCTGATTTAAATCTAATCAAAAATCTATGGGACCATCTCAATCAGGTTGTTCATGGCATGGATCCTCACACATTTAATCTAGTGCAGTGGCCAAGGCACTGGAGTCAGCATGCTTCAATATTCCAGTGAGCACCAATAGAAAATTTATTGACTCTCTTCCTGTGTGCCTCCCAGCAGTCCAATATTTTTAATTGCTGGTTCAATTGCAGAAAAAGTTTCATCTACTGCATTGTGGGTCCAGCCAATTATGTCGCTATCTATCATATGCATAAGTTAAAATTTGAATAGTTTTATAAAAAATCATTGATTGCGTCTGAATACCTGAGTCTCTTATAGGGTTTCCCATATTTATTTATAAATAATGGAAATGTTAGGAAATCAACTTGATTCAAACATTTTCATGTAAAAAATAATTGAGATAGGTTAGTACCAAGTTTTACTTTGCATTTTACTCTATTAAGAGTCTTTTTTGTAAGATTTACTAGTTTCTCAGAGATTTCTAATTCAAGCAATGCATAAACTAATTTTTTTCTATCAACGTTATCATAAGCTGCTTTAAAGCCAATAAATAAATGGTATGTATCAATATTAAAGTCCTTTTTTTTCAAGGATCTGCCTGATAGTATAAACTGATCTATTGTTGGCGCCCCACTTTGAAATCCACATTGATAATTTCCAATACACCTTTTGTTGTATATGATAATAGTCATTAGGCCCAACCTGGGCTGTCGTGCTGAAGATAAGCAAACTTTATTATCTAAATTCGGTGTTGAACAGTCAGTTTAAATTTTAAATAGTATCCAACTTTTTCATCGAATATAATTAAAAGTAGATTAATTGAAAATTCAACAAAAATAAAAAAACTGATGAATTACATAATATATAACAGATAAATCAAAATATAAATATGCAGTAAATAGAGCAGAAATGTTCATAACATTTTGTGTGTAAAAATAATAATTTAAAATAAAATAATAAATTTTATTTTATTATGATTTTAAATAAATGAAAATAAAATTTAAATATTAAAATGATAATAATGAAATTTAAATTAAATGAAACTTTATTTAAATGATAAGTTTTATTTATTACATAATTTTATACTAAAACTATAACAGAAATGTATTGATCATAGAATTTTATTTATAAAATTACAGACCTTGCTATTATTAAAAAAGAGGATCTTAATGACAGAGAATGAGATACATTTTGAGAATTTCAATGTACAATAGAAATGATAATATATATACGAGTAAAAGGTATTCTGATATGTCTACCATTCATTTACTTTTCAATTTTAGTTTTTTTATGACTAAATAGTACTTTCTTGTTAGCCTAATATAAATGTTGCCACACTAAATATCATAGATTTCATCTAAGTAAAGCAAAGCTTTGCTTTTTCAAAAGTTTATTCATGCCCATAACAATATTTCAAATTTATCAATTTCTTTTTTCAGGCAAAAAAATTCTCTACATATCACAAATAAATTCTCAAAGATATCTTGGCGAATTTTGTAAAGTGCAATTTTTATTAGTGAAGAAAAATAATATCTTTTTACTATACAAAGTTCATGGAATTTTATAGAAAATATTTAAGCATTTTTAGAAATTTAGTTTATTCATTTCAACATTCAAATAATTTTTACATAGATGAGTTTTATTGAAGTATTTTCAGTTTGTTCATTAGTAAAATTAGCAAGCTTAAATAAAATGTTTTACATTTAAGTTTCACTACTTATACAGTTCTTATCTAATTTCCATAATGCAATTATTACTTTTTACTCTAACTTAAGAATTAATTATCATTAAGAAATGATTCACCCAAAATCTGACATTGTTGAAGCAGTTAACACTGCAATTCATAAAAAAAATAAATAAATAAAAAGAAAGAGAACATTACATGTGTGAAATAAAGAGCGAAAATTGAATTAAACAAGAGTTAGAAATATCTTTATAATATCTTTTGATATTAACAATAAAAAAGGTTTTTTAAATGTCAAATCAAAAACATAAAAATAAACAAACAAAAAGTATATTTATAAATATTAAGGCCAATGAATTACCTCTTTAACTTTAGAATAACACTTTTCTGCTGGAGTACAAATGACATATTTACATGGTTCAGTGCTAAGATGAGGCTGATCTTCAGCCATCTTAGACCTCTCTTTTCTGCTACCATTTTCTCTGCAAATAAATAAAGCTTATAAATGTATTCCATACATTGATTTCAAAAGCCAAAGAAGGAAATCACCTTTTTAGTTTTCATTTTTAGAAGAATTGTAAAGCATATCAATTTTTTTCTTTATTTTGGTAGAGTTTTTGTCAGACAATGTATAGTTGACAAATAAACAACTCGAAATTGCAATGATGCTTTTTTAAGCATCAATTTGCATTTGACTTTCAAGAGGACTTTTTATACATTATCAGCTGGATTCAAGTATTACAAGGGAGAATGCCTGGAAAATTCTCAAGCACTTATCCTAACACACATGCATGTAGAAGTCAAAAGTGCAATCTGGCATTGTTCAAAAGTGGCTGGGATTAAATATGAATCATTCAACTCCAATCTGAAGAGCACTATCTTAATGAACTCTTATTATTGACACATTATTGTAGTGAACTAATGTACTAAGGATGTTTTAAGACACTTTAAGATCACAACATAATTGCTTTCTGATAAGACTTTTCAGAAATAGTGAGCCATATATACAAGTTGAAAGGGAGGAAACCCAGGATACTCCTAAATAACCAACGTGTATAAGGAAAGCAGAATTACAACATTCATTCATTGTTCAAATGTGGCTGGGATCAAACTCAGGACCTTATATTTTTAAAATTACTGTCCTACCAGAAGGCCACTGTAAGTCTTTGAATTTTTGTTAGCAGTAATATTTTATAGTAGTATTTTGTGCCAAGTGTACCTAAGTACAATATTTTTTCAATTATATTTGATCTATCTATTTATAGTCCAATAACTACCCATTCTATCTAAGAAGTCTGGCAAACTTTTAATGGTGAAAAGGAATGAACCTTTAATAATTTGAAAAAACAAAAAGAAAGACGCATAGATTTAGTCTACAAACTCAAAAAATATTGTTTCACTCAGAAGACATTGCAACCACAATCAATGTTACATGCCTCAACTCCTGTTAGTGAACATGAAGGGCAATCTAATGGAACGAAGGATATAGAATTGGCCATTTGTTGACAACAAAAATAATGTGTTTGTCAATTAGTTTTCTGTTGTCTTAACTGTACAAACTAGTTTTCATGTTAAGAACTACAAGCATAAAATGTTTCATTAGTCACATTCAAATATTAAGTTGACATTGAATTGTCTATCTTATCTCCACATTAATACACAAGAGATATAGCTAATTTTCTGTAAATATTCAAGCAACCTTGGCATTCTCTACATAAAAGTCTTTAATTGGATAAGAAAGAAGAACAAATTCGTCTATCAATCAGCCAAGAGCATTTTTACACATAGAAAAAAATTACACTAATATTTAAATTAAGAAAAAATAAAATTCATGCAAATTGAAAATAAAATAAATTTTAAATAAGTAAATCAAATAGATGTTATTCCAAATTATAAAAACAAAAAGTATAAATTAAGTAATATAACAACTTTAAATTAGAAATACATTTAAATTAATATATAATATAAAAATATAACATACCTACTATAACCATATTTGCGCTCACTTCCATCATTTGAATCTTCATCTGGAGGATAACTTCTGTCAGATCTATTTCGAATACTTTGGAAACCTGAATCAGGAGAAGATTTCCTAGATCTTGATCTCTCATCACAAGGACTTCTTGATCTAGGTCGTCTTGGTGGTTCTCGGCTATCACTCCTAGATCTAGATCGCATATATCTTCGTCTTAATGATTCTCTGCTATTACTTCTAGACCTTGAGTACATGCGCCTTCGTTTTGGAGATTCTGAACTATCACTGCTAGATCTAGATCTAGAACGCTTATAGCTTTGTCTCTCCATATAACTGTATTTAGCTTCATATTGATCATATCTGGATCTATTTCTCGAGCGAGATCGATGATAAATTTCCCTATCTCTGGAAGAAGAACGATTGTGTCTCTCATGATCATTCCTGCTGTTTCCAAACTGCCCTTTAGACATGGTCTTAGAGGCAGATCTACCTGATACTTCACTATGAGTAGTTTTAGTTTTATAAGACTGTGAAGCCTTTGTTTTTTCATCTTTTTTAGATGTATATGATGTATTTTTACCATACTTGGAATCCTTTATAGCAGTATTGGGCTGTCTAGAATTTTGAAATGCTTGGCAATCAATATTATTTTCGCTAGAGGAATCTGGTTTCATATTCTCATAGAAATTGTTGCTGTTTTGTGAAGAAGTAAAATTATTGTTAGGAACATTACTAAAAGATGAAATTGGGTAATTAATCATATTTACATTACCCATCTGATAAGGAGGAACTAAAGGATAAGCCTGAGGGGCATTCACAGGCATTTGTCCTTGACTAAAATAGTTGAAATTCATTCCCTGCATATGGTATGCAGGTGGTGCACTCGCAGGATTCACTGATGGTTCATTATTACTTGCTGCACTGTGAGAACTCTGGAGGGAAGCCGAACGATTAGGTTTGGAGCTTAATAAAGCTGATCCTCTTTTTCGGATCCTTGGATCTTTAGACTCTACATTTGCTTTCCCAGAACTAAAAAAAATTTAAAAAAAACTTAATTGGCATTGAAAAAGATATAATTATCTCATTTGAAATAAACATAATAGCTTAAGAATGAGAAAATAAAAAGAAAATAGCTTTGATTATTGAATAATTATATAACATTTCACTAATAAAACATTAATAAATCTATCAAAAAAATTTTTCTAAGATGTTGAGAAACTTAAGAAATCCCTTTCATCTTAATTCTTCCTTATTTAAAAGTAACTGAAACCATCATTTATCATGAAAAAATTTGCTATTTTATTCTTTTAAAATAATTAAGTATTTAAGTTTTTGTGACAATTAAAACTTACTTCAATAGAAATGGCAATGAATGATAGATATTTTATATAGTATTTCTCTTCTCAAAAACTTTTTAAATAACAAATTACATCTCCTCTACTATTTCATAGTAATAATTATCTATGATCTATTTATCCAAAATAGATATTTATGAGCATGTTTCTCAAACTTTTAGCCGCAACATGAGTGAAAGTTTTGTGGTCATCTCAGTAAGCAGTGAACTACATTTCAATATCTCAGAACTATTAAAAAATTTTGAAATAAGAAGAGACTTACATCTTCTTCCTTATTTTAAATGTTCTGCAAATTTATAACAAAATCACTCACTAAACATTTTCAAAAAATTATTTGTTTTAAAAAACATACAAAAGTTACAATTTACCTGTTATTATATTATGATAGATCAAAAATTACAATTTACCTATATCATGATAGAGGCATAAACCAGTAACATGAGATCACCTTGTGGAGCCATACTTGTTGCTCAAACATTTCACAAATGCTACTTATATGATTTTCTTTGAGGAAGTGTTACCATACATCCTGAACGACATACATTTATCCTCTGCAGAGTTCTTCAATTTGCTATAAGCCTGAAGGGATTTCCACCCATAACAACAGGGAAATGCATCTCCACATAATTGTAACACTCAGGGTTTGGACCAATTTCCAAGAACCAAATTCTAGGAGTTTTCCAAAAGTCAAATTGAAAACTTCCAGGAGGTATCAACATTCACAATATAATTTTTTTATTAATTTTAGCAATTGTTATTACCCAAATATCCACATAATTATATATACACCACATTTTTCAATTACATTTATGAATAATAGAAATAAATAATGTAAAAATTAGAAAATTATTTTAAGTTAAAATTATATTTAATGTTATTTCAACAACCTTTAATGAATATATAGATGTAATAGAAAATTTTTTTATTTAAATAATCAATATTCTTTACATTACTCAATTATACATTGTATAAAATAATGGTTAATTTTAGAGTTTTCAAGCATCTTCATTAGAATACTATTGCTTAATTTATTGAATATTTCAAGATATATATAAAAACCTGTTTTCAAATATATATGCTAATTCAAAACAAAACAAAATAAATACAACTATTAGATAGTTTCCAAAATGATTTTTTTCTAAATAATTATTTAATAAAAGCAATTCTAAATTTTTCTGCTGTTTACTTTCAAACTCTTTTAAAACTATACAATTTCACATCTATAATCTGGACTTTTCTATTCCTTAAATAATTCAAAAGATTTTCACATTTCTTGGTTATACATATATATAAAATATTGCTGTTAGAAAATACTATCTTCTGAATTCGAAAAGCTTTTGCTTTCAATTCATTAGTGCTCAGAAATAACTGTTCCTTCACTGAAACATGACAATGACATGCGTTTGATTTTGCAATTAATGTTAATTTATCAGTTCTTTCAACTTGCTTAGTATACTTGATTATAAAGGAACTTGAAAAATCTACTTCATCTTCTAAACTCTTCAAATTTCAAGTCATCAATTTCTTCAAGTGCTCTTCGCTTTCCCTCTCTTACTGACTGTCTATTTTAGCTGTTTTATTCTATCTAAATATAGTTTACACTTTTGTCTGGCAGCAAAATCAAGTATGTCTTTGCTAATTATTATATTGACATCTTTTATGTTTTGGACGTGGTCGTCAATGATGGACGAAAAATTGATTGCTTATTTAAATATTCTACCGTCAAATTTTTGCTTACAGAAACCTCACGTTAAACTGATACTTGACCATGAGAGAGTAGTAAAAGCATATTAACTATTTTCCATAAGTTACAGTAACTTTTTGAGAGTAAATTAAAATAAAAAGTATCTATTCTACCTTTAATAGATTCAAATTTCTCATCAATACAATCTTGAAATCTTATAATTGGTTATAATGATTTAAACTCGTCTACAAAATTATAAAATTCTTTTAAAACAGAATCACATTCTGACACATTTACTTTAGATACATTAGACAAGTAGTCACCAAGGAAGGTATGAAGTTTATTTTAACTCAAAAATTTTATGCATAAATACTAATATTTAGTGAATTTTAGATAATATAAAAAGTAGAAACAAATAGAAAAAGAATCAATTAAAATTACACGCCTGATTGCACCACATAACAATCTTATTGGTGATTACATCACTTTACACACATAAATCTGAATACTATATATATAGTACTGACTGAACTAGATCATCTTGAAACTATTGTGGGTGAATTAGTTCTTTATTTTAGCGAACAGTCATGAATACAAAATCTATAACAGAACACACAAGTTAATATATAACTCCAATTTATATAACAAAAAAACACTATTTTGTATGAAGTTTTGCAGCTTTTCTATAGATGTACTTCGATTAGAATTGAATAAATATTCTGTGTTCTTATAAGTGTTCATTTGCTTTTTAATTAACTTCAGCACCACTCACTAATATACTTTTTAATCTTTACATATACTTTACAAGAAAAGACAAATATTGTGATAACATTAAAATATACATGAAACAGCAAGTTCACTTCATCAGCCAAATTGCAATAAATGTTTGCCTAGATTGCTTGATACCAAGACCATACATGCTATTTATAATTCCTATTTAGACCACTATAACAATGACAATATCATATAGACCTAAGCAACCTAATCAGTTCTGATTTAAATAATCAAGAAAATCATATATATCTAAAAAAAGAAACTGATGTCCATCTATAAGTATTATTTTCCATTCCAAATTTTAATGGTTATTAAAGATAATTGCATCTTTTTTAATAACTAAATAAGGGAATAAGCACTTCAATCACAAAATAATAAGTGAAAAAACAATAAAATTTGTTTAAACACAATTAAAATAAATAGTTTTGGAGAACATTTTGCAAAATAGAATTATGGAAAGGCGTCAAAAAAGTATAAGTAAGGAAAACTAATTTTTTAAAAAATGTTTTTGATATATTCATTATGTTGCCATTAACTGATAAGAAATCATTTATATACAAAATAAATGTATCAAAAAAATTTATTTACACTAGCCTTTTTTTAACCATTTTCACTAAAAACATTTTCTATTAGAATAGGTTGAACCTAGTACAAAGGGTATCAATATGAATGTTTACCTGAATAGGGAAACAAATACAAATTAAAAGTAAGCAAAACTTTGATTCAGGGATTTTTCCCTGTAGTTTAAAGTTTTGCAAATTATAAAATCTAAATTTTTCAGGTGCAATTGAATTTTTTAAAACAGCCTTTCTAGAACTAGCAAAGAGAATGCTGACACGAAAATTTTCAGGCTAGATTATCCACCCATAAGAAAGTTAGGTGATATATACTGTAAATAACATTCATATTCTCTAACAACATTTTTCATGGTAAACAAGTGTCTAATTATAAAACAAAGAGTAATTTAAGGCTTGATTATCATATTCCAGTAAACAGATTTCCATAAACTTTTCCATCCCCAAAATTTATTTTGATAAAACCTCCTATATTTAAAAGTATCTTTTTTTCCCCTTAATGAGTCAATTGAACAATTTAACCATGATTTTTTTATTTCATTTTTTTAGTTTTAAAATGTTTTTTTCAAACCTGATTATTTTGACAGTAGAATAATTAACTGAAAAAAATGTATAAAAAATTTATAAAATAAATGTAGAAATGTATATATAACTAGGGTTTCTTTTAAATTCCAAATTCAATTTCAAATGTTGCACATTTTATTCTTAGCAGAAATTTTTAAATTAAATACTATGAAAATAATTACATTTAGCTCATAAATATCTACATGAGGTATTTTCTCCTGCCAAAAAACTCTCAGTTACATATTTTATTTAATAAACAAAATTTTTTCTTACAAATAATCACTAACATATAAAATAAGTACTTCAAATTTAATTTCATTTATCACTCAATGGCCATTTTATGCAGAAGAGGACTGATCAGACAAGAACTTTTATTTTAAAATGGATTTCCAGCTGCAACATCAGTGCCTGAGGTGGGACGTGAACCCACAAACAGTTGAACTAAAGGTCAAAGTACAATACTAATGGATCTGAATAGGCTAAAATTAAGAGTTCCAAAAAAATTCTAAGACAAAACATTGCGCATCTTAACATTTTGTTATGAAATTTTCTTATTTTTAAATGCAGTTTATGATTTGAGAGGAAACAAGCAGGACTTTTTAATAAAATTAAATTTTTTACTTTTAAATATTATTTTTAAGTTTTTAAATCAAGCATCACAACCCATATCAATTTTAACTTTTCATTTTACATAAATAAAAAATTAATAAAATCCACATTTCTACAGTTTAAATAGCTAAAAGAATTTACATAGTAAATTTTTTTCAGTTTCTTAAACATTTAATATGTAGACATACCTGAATGGATCACCAGAACTTGGCCATGTATTTCCCACAGGTAAATTATTCATATCTATAAAAAATACTTATTTTTTGTTAATATGATCAATAAAGAGCCATATAAAACAATGCACCTTTATCAATAACTCATGCTTAACAAATAATAAAAATTAATATACAGTAAACCATAAGGAATGAGTTTGCTAACAATGACTGCAGGAAAAGATATTAAATTGTAATGAGTTTTACAGCAAAATTGTAAAAACTGTGTGCTAACAAATTAAGAATTAAAAGACTTCCATTTAAAAATTAATTGAATAAGAAAAAATGGCAAAATTCTTAAACAGAAAAATATTTAATATTTAAAATCTGAAAAGCAAATGATGAAAAAATAAATATGTACACAAAGAAAGCCATTTAGCATGTTCTCAAGACATTAGTTGCTTTTAAATATATATACTTTATGCATATATATTTGATAATAATTACAGTGGTAGGAGTACTGAATTTTTTTTCAGGAAAATATTTATACAAGAAATATCAAGACAAATTTCAATAATTAAACAAAACAAATATTACTCTTACATAATTACAAATTAATTTCTGTATTATGAATACACTTTTTAGAAAGCTATATACTATTGAAAAGAATATATGGTACATTTTTGAAAATTAATAAATTTTATGATAACTGCCTTAAATAATAGTAAATTTACATACAATTAAATAATGTTCATTTTGAATTGGAAGCATTTTATTCTGATAATTAAATACCACACTTTTGTAGCTTATCATTGACAAATGTAATTTTTGCATTAGCAGCAAACAGCATCATCTGTTGAACTTTATATATATATATATATATATATATATATATATATATATATATATATATATATATATATATATATATATATATGTATATATATATATATATATTTATATATATATATATATATATATATATATATATATATATATATATATATATATATATATATATATATATATATATATATATATATACAACATCATTAGATTATCAATAATAGCACATGCTATTTCCTCTGTTGCATTGTCCAAACATTTTTGTAATCCACACTGATTAACAAGCGAAGTTTTCTTTACTTTCTCAATCTCTAATCTTTTTGTAATCGGTGGGATTGTTTATTTTTTTTCACAAGCAACTGCTATGTCTTCTTAACCTTTCTTTTCGTAAACAGTTGTGTCACAATCTTTGATTTTTCCATTGATGCAAATTCTGCATGAGATTTCTGAACACAATGCATCATTTCTTTCATAAATGGAATGGAGGAAATGGAATTGCCATGCACTTGAATGGCATCATGACAAGTACGTAAATATTGAAAAATTAATTCCAATAAGGAAGTTTTCTTTTTTATCACAACAGAATTGTTTGTCGAAAAACCTCTCTTTAGTTGTGAATTTACATTCTTCAAGCAGTCTGTTTAGACATGCTTTAACAACTCTAAAAAGAAAGAGTAGGATATTTAGTATAACCCATAGCATCTTTTATATATATGTGAAAACATTCCAATATTTACAGATATTAGGCTGCTAAGCCGTTATCGTAATCATTTACTAACAAAATCACATTTTCACATATGTAAAGAATCCACTTTTCATCCATCATATTTTATTCATCATTCATCTAAGTTTTAATCACATGAGGAATATACTAAATTAGTCTACTAAATGAATTCTTGGACTCTTCTTTTTCCTATTATAAAGAGAAAAATATTGAAGAGTGATAGATTTGCTAAAGGCAATGTTTGAAGCAGACGTTTAGAAGTTGCTATGTAGCAACTACTGACACTTTGTAGAAATGATGTTTTGTCAGTAAGCCCTCCATTATTGGTGTTGCACCATGACTTTAATCAATCTTGCTAAAATTTAACCAATTTTTACCTTAATGAATTATTAGTTTGTAGCAACTTTACTCCATTTTTTCCACTGATTTCTTCTGGATTTAAAAATTTAAACATGATACTGCAAATAAGTTCATTTACTTTATTATACATCACATGCACTATAGGCTGGACATTTTGCATTAAAAGTAATTATGGTTAAAAAGGTTTACAAAAAAATAAATAAAAATAAAGATATGCAAAAGTTTTAGAGCCTTTTTAAATGTTTCACAATTCAAAGATACCTATCAGAAGATGGAGATTTCGAATATTTAAGAATTTTCACCATAAGATATTCCTTTAAAGCATCATACTGCTCAATGATTCTCTCACAAATTGACCCCAAAGTTAGCCAATAGACCTCAACATAACGAAGGAAATTATATTTAGCTAATGTTTATTTGAGCATTTCCAACTGTAAGAAATGGTAATCTTCTCTTTTTGGAGGAGATAGTTTGAAAAATTTGTTAATATCTACAGTATATCCATTAACAGCAATCAATTTTGTCAATCCCCTTATGTAGTGTTCCTTGGATTTTGTGTAAACAACAAGTACCTAAATCAATTAGTAATGGTGAACTTAGCTTATTCAAATCACAACTTGCTTTATATATATAAAATAGCTAAATTAACTTATCCACTGATAACTCAATTATTTTTTCTAAATTTAAACCACTATATTCAATAAAATTTTTACACTGTTATTGGTTCCAGTATGCCCAAAAAAATGGGATTCGCACTTACAAACAACATTATTTCCTTGTTTGTCAGACTAATGCAGATGTAAATATCTGTTTCCTTATTCGTTTTGTTGAAAAATAAAATAAAATATGAAGTTCTAATATCATGTAACAAGAGACTTTTGAAATTTGGCACCAGTTCAAACTTAATCATATATCTGACATAATCAGATTATTTGAGATTTTGCTATGATGGGAATAATCAAAAATTTCTATAAATCCAAACAAAAAATTTTATGACATCAAATATTCTTAACCAATGGATGAAAATGGTGAAAATTCAGCAATCCTATTTCAGGTTTGAAGGAGGATTAAAAAAGGGAAAAATACTTTTCCATTTCTTATTGCATAGAAAGCAGTTGAAAGAGTAAACACATTACATTGGAAGAAAAATCTACGACTAAAAAAATAATAAACTTAATTATTAAATAAATTTAAACTTTCAAAGGAACTTAATAAAAACTTCAGGAATTTTAGGATTTACTTTGAAAAATAAAACATTTTAGGACGTTTTTCAGAAAATTAGGAATTTTAGGAATATTATATAAGACTCCAACTCCTGTAACTATATTATTATTAAAAGTGAGAAATATATTTATATTATTTATTATTATTGTACTAATATATTACAATTAGGATAGCACATGGTTTATATAAGTTAAGTTATATGATCTTAGTTATTTTTCATGCAACTGAACATCGTAAATGATATTCCATAAAATGAAATTTTTTATATTATATATAACTTTTTATCTTAATGAAGTAAATTTTATGCAAAATATTTCATAATATTAATGCTGCCATTAAATATAATTGTTGCAATGCATTTACATATGCACACATGTTACAGACACAGACATGTTATAAACAATGATGCTTTAAATTATTAATCAGAAGAATCAGAGAAACTGTTCAAGTGCTTTGATGCAACTAAAATTATTGGCAACTCTGACAAAACAGCTCGACTTAGCTTTTGATAGGTAAGATTTGCCATATATTATATGGCCTAAACACAATTAAATAATTTTTTGAATATATGTTACCAATATCAGTACATCTTCTTTCATAGTTGAATTTCCTAACATATTTTGTAAGCATCAAAATACCATAATTGTGGAAAATTTTAAATTGAGGACAATTCTAAAATGCTATTCATTCACTAAAAATGAATGAGTTTAATGCAACCTTATATTAGGGGAAGATAATTTGCAACCATTTTAACTTACTTGAAGGTACATTTGCAAAAGATGGAGGTGGGACATTCAGTGGTGGCAAGATAAAAGAAGAATTTGGAGGGAATCCAGGAGGTGGAAATCTAGTCGGAGTCAAATGAGATTGAGGATAAAATGTAGTTTGATCATAGTTATATGCACTAGGAGGCATTTGTACTGGCATATTGTGTTGAAATCCTTCTTGCTGACAGTAATCTCCATGCAGAGGCATTTGTCCAGGAAACTGCCAACCTTGAGCTGCAGCATCTGCAGTCCATGAATTATTTGCAGCATTTAAATCTGGCTGGGGTGGTCCTCTATAAAATATACAAATTTATATTTATACAACAAATATCATTACATTCAAAACAGTCCAGAAGTATCTTCTGATGGTGCTATTAAATAGAAGAAAACTCATCTAGTATCAATTAATGAAATTTGTTCAGTCAATTTTGCTTTGATGAATTTTTACATGTAAGAACTGATTCAAATGGACTTACAGTTAGCTTATAATAGATCCCAATACTACAAACATTCATGATCAAAACAGGACTAGCAGATGAATTGAAAACCAAATTACTAACCATTTAGTAACAAGTTCAGCTTCAGAATTCAGTGTGAATTATTCAAATATATGTTTTGTTGCTAATCCCAGATGATCAAGCAATGCTAGACCATCTCCATAAAACCCATATTTCCAACAATTCCAATATATACATATACTTAATTGTTTTATTGGTCTTTTAGATATAAAGAAGGAAATACAGATTAATTTTTTAAGTACAGAATAAATAAAAATGTAGACAGCATTCCAAATTATGGATAATAGAGAAAGATAGGCACTAATCCATTTAATTCAACCAAAAAATGTGAAATTTTCCACTTTCTTTCCTTAATATATATATATATATATATATATATATATATATATATATATATATATATATATATATATATATATATTTATATTTATATTTTTCAATCTAAATTTGGATTATAATAAATTTCAAACCAACAGAATTCAAAACCCTAGAAAGAAACAGATCATATAATTTTCTTGAATATATCATGTTATTATAAAAGTACTTTCGTAGATACTGAAATTACAAATGAATGAATTGTGAAGAAAACTAAAGGATTTATTATTAAATATATATATATATAGATATAGAGATAGATAGATATTACTTACATAGAATGATCTGACAAATTAAATCTTACAATTTTTAGTACTTACTCCATAATTATATTGCATATATAAATCAAAAAAATATATTTAACCCCATAATTATCTTTTAATCCTTAAGGAACGGCATAATACTTCTAATTACATTTTTATAAATATTTAAAAATATTCATTACCCATTATGAGGAGAATATTTAGAAAAGAGAAAATATGGATAATTAAGTCTAAAAGATCAGAGAATAAGTATTATAATTAAGCCTTTTCAATCTCAGATTTTTTTCCCTTATATTCATTTAACAATATAAAGAGTTATCTTTCATTAATCACTTCAATACATAAACAATCAATAAGTGGTAACAATAATAAAGTGAAAAATAAAAGGTTATAAATTATATAAGCAATATTCTGTTCACACACAATAATTGACATTGCTCTATTGAATAATTACACAAAGTATAGCAAAAACCGGTACACATATATACATATGAACAAATTTTTGCCATAGTGTAATGGCCAGTCTTAAAAATAACATACATGGCATTTTTAATATGTTTTCATTGAGAGATTTCAAGAAACATGTTTAAAACATGTTAATAGCTTTGATTTGAGTGGGATGTCTCAAATATGTGTGTATCTTTTGTAAATAAGACAAAATTGTATTATAAATATTTCTAGAAAAAATGGAGAAAATGGAAGATTTATTAAATTATTAATCACAGTTAAACAGATTATATACAATAATGTAGTAATGTATCATGGATATATCTTAAAATATTTATTTTAATAAAATATATTATACACAACTAAAAATAGTGTTCATCTGAAGTCAAAATTTTTCATCAGATAATACCTTTATAAATATAAGGAATTAAAATCTGAACATTTTAGGGCTTATTATGCTTCTAATTTAATAAAAAATATAAGTTAAGAAAATTATGAGAAGATTGATTTGATTCTTTGACATAATGGGATCATTTTCTGTACACAAGATTTAAAGTGGATTCCACTGGCAACAAACATCCACTCCTTAGGTAAACAAGCTATTAAACAAAATAACAGAAAAGTAACTATTCCACAACAAACCTAAAACAAGGGAGTATTTTAAAAATATGAAGTTCACCCCATCATGTTCTAAGAATGATCTTAAGAACTTCTTTTTAGCATGATCCAAAATAAAAATAGAATGGACTCTAAATCACTGCAAGAGCCTATGCCCAAGGCTGGTATTAAATGAACTAAACGACAAAGTGATTCACTCAAAAATTTACTGTTTCAGTAGAAATTTGATCTGTCAGTAACTCTATTGTATTACTTCATTCAATCTCTAGACAGGGAATCATTAGTACAAGTTTAAGCTTTTATATATAAAAAGCAAACAATAAAAGTAAGAATTATAATTTTTTTATTAAAATACATTTTTTAGCTTACATATGAATGATAGTTCCATTTGATTCAGATTCTTCTGCCTGCATTTTCTGGACAATCCATGAGTAAGAAGCATACTGATAAATACACAGGACTGTTTTATAATTTTGTTGCTCTTCAGTGATATCAAGACTAATTGTTTAAATGATTGGCATTTGTATAAATAGTGATATTTATTTACACAAATACCAATCATTTTGTAAATAAATGGCAGTTCCTTATATGACTTAATATTTTAAAAATTTGTATAAATAAATGGCAGTTCCTTACATGACTTCATAATTATTAAAGTATTTTAAGCAATATTTAATGCTATGACAAGGATTGTGTTTTTATAAAAAGATTTTCTGAAATGATGTAACAATTATTTAAAGTTAAAAGTTACTTTACTTCAAGTATAAGAAAATTACAACTCTATTTTTTGGAAGAATAAAAGTTTGATTATAAAATTAATCAAAAGATACACTTATAAATATTTATCCTCTTATTAACTTCTATAGATTTAAATAATAGGAGACTGTATCAGAGAATAAGGAAAATTTCATAAAGGATTATTAATCCAGAAAGAATGGAAAACCATAACCCATAGTAAAATATGAAATCTTGACAAGTATATTAATGTCATTTTAATACATAGAATCATTTATGTCAGTATTAATTACAATAAATCCTTACCCAAGTACTCTTAATACAGAAAAATTAAAACAATAAAATAATTTTTGTTTATAGAGCTTTTAATTAACTTTTACTTTTATATTACTTTTTAATTTTATAATATGTAATACTTTTATCATTTTAATATCTTTAAATTATTTTAAAAATATTAAAGTGATAAAAGTATTCAATATCAATATCAATTTTTTTTTTTTTTTTTTTTTGAAAAATTCAGCAATTAAATTTTACGAATTTTGGTCATAGCTACCCATATAATAAAATTTGAAGATTCTTCTGCCAAAGATGCTTAATTTATGGAATATGTTATAACAGGGTTTGTACAGATTTCCAAGAATCAAATAAAAAATTTCCTATAGTTATCGACATTCATGTTAAATAATTTTTATTTTACCAATTGTTTTTAACCAAATATAAATCCTACATATGCAATATTTTTTAATAATTGTATAAATTAATGAGAATATTTTTTATTTAAGTTAGGATTATATTTTGATTAATTACTTCAAAAGTCTTCAAAGAATTTACAGTAGTAACAGAAATTTTTTTATTTAAATAATATTCTTTACATTATTGAATTAATTATGTTGTATAAAATAATGGATAATTTTAAAATCTTTAAGCAACTTTATCAATTATTTTTATCTATCAATTTACTTAGTATTTCTAGATGAATGCAACAACATCTTTTCAAACAAATATACGTATTTAAAATGAAATAAATACTACTATTAGGTAACGTTTCCACAGGAGGACTTTTTCCCAATTATTATTAATTGAACTGGTTCATCTTGAAACGATTTTGGCTGAACTTATAATGACTATTGTGATGAATATTTAGTTTAGTCAACAGTTATGTATACAATAACAATCTAATATCAATTATGCCATTATCTAATGATAATATTAAGAGCCAATTGAAAATTTTAAAATATAAAAACAAAAATTAAAAAATATAAATAATATCTAACAAATGCATCAAGGTAAGTAAAAATTCCAGGAGTAATTCCCAATTTTCAAGAAGTCAAACCAAAATTCCAGGAGTTTTAAGGCCCTTAAAAATTTTTTTTAAACTGTAGGAGTTTCCAGGAGTTGTACAAACCATGTTATAAGTAACCATATTAAGCTAGTATAGACATTTCCAATATTATTTATTTAGCTAATCTCATTTCCCAGACCTTTAATTGATACACATCAAATTATTCAAATTTTTACTTAAAAAATTAAAAAAAAATTCTTATGCAAAACATAACTGATAAACAATAAGGATACAAATAAGGAAAACTTTAAAATTTTGTTCCTTATTCCTTTTATGTAAAATAAAATTATAATATTTTGGATCATTAAACATTTTTTGGGAAAAATACCTGAATATAAAATATCAACTAAATACTATTCTACTTAAGCAATATACAATCATATTTATCAAGTTGCCTGCCACCAATACAACCCACAGTCTTAGTCATTTCAAAACACCAACTAAGTCAAAGGGGTGTACAGGTTAGCAAAAATAACTTTAAAGACTTATTTTTTAAAGGATCATTTCAAGTTTACTGATACCTATAACAGATAAAGGAACTAAATATTTTCAAGGATTAAACAACTGCAATTTACAACAAGGATGCCATTTCACCTAACTATAACACTTTTATGTTTATATTAAAAAATCCTTCTCAATGAGCAATAATTAAATAACTGATTCCCAAAAAGTTCTAAAGGTCTTTCTTAAGCCATTATCTAAAATCCCAGCATTTTAAAATATATATAAAGGTCTAATATTTAATATTTAAAAGAGATTTTTTTTATATTCAATAAAATAAATGTCTATGAGTGAAGTTAAAAATTCAATTTATTTTAAGTTCAAATTAATATTGCTACTAATTTGAACATAAAATAAATTGAATTTTTAACTTCACTCATTACAGACATTTATTTTATTGTTACCAATATTTAACACACATCTTCCAATTAATTCTTAAAATCAATATTGTATTTGCCAACAAATCATTTTGTGATGGAATAGCCAAAATAAGCCAAGTCTTTTTAATCTGAATCCTATCAGGTTGCAAATTCAAGAGTAACAGGTTTTATAGGTGCCATTCCCAATTTAATTATGGCAGCTCATCATCACCTTTAATGTTTCTTAATGATAAGCAAATATTGCACTATAAATATTAAACGAACAAACATTTACAAGCAAATTGCTTGAGACAAAATATCATTGCATGTGAGGTGTTTTATATTCCTAAAATTTTGTTTCAAAGCATGATAGGGAAAATTTTAAACTCTTATTACTATTTTAAAACAAAAATTTTAGATTAAAAAATGTGCTTCAAAACTATCAAAAGGCAAAAATCCATTCCGAAAATGGAAAAGTGGTGAACATGTTACATTCAATCCCTTTTGAAATTGCATTACTATTGTTTCTAACAAACTCAGTTTTTAAGTTTTATCTTTAAAACTCAAGACATAGGAAAATAAAAGAATTCATTATTGCTCAAAAATATTACAGCAATTTACTTCCTAATGACTACAGAAATTTATATTTAAGAACAAATATTAACTAATAATTTGAATCTTACTATTAATTTTTGATTCAGCAGTTAAAATACATTATAACATATTAACATGTCAAAATTTTTCATAAAATTTTATTTAAATAATAAAACTTAGTAATCCAAATTTTCCATACATAAAAACTTTAAAGTTAAATTATAGTAAAAGTAAACATACCAAGTTAGAAAAACTAACCATGCAATTTCAACACAATGCCATAGCTAATGGATCACAGTGACTAGTATATGATGACAAGCCAGAAATTATTCAGTAATAAATGATCAGATATTTTCTATTTTGAAAGAAAGCTTGGAAACATGCTGTCCAGGACAACAAGCAAATATTTTCTGTATCAAAGGTCTTGCTAGCAGCAACACATGTGGCTGTACATTTTCTTGATTTTGCAGGGCTCAGATAAAGGGTAGAATGATGGGTCTTACTGACACAAACTGTATAACAATCACAGGTGAGACACTTTCTACTGGATCAAGAGAATGTACTGGCAGAAATAGCATCTCAATGTTTTCCTTTCTCAAGATCAGTATAGTTTGGTTAAATATTGTTATAATTTATACAGCTGAATCAGTGTTTCGTAGTTTGAAAAAAAGGCAGACTTAATATAACAGTTTAAAATACCATTAATGAGAACAAGGGGTGACCAGAAAGCATCTGATATAATTACTGAGCGATGCAGAAGTATGATAATGTTGTATGCATATTGCAATGTGAGCTTTGTATAATGCCACTAACATTAATGTGACTATCATGATATTAAGCATAAAAATGAAATTAGTCTGAAAAAATATCACATTATTCCTATATTATTTGTCATTGTAAATCATCCTGTCTGTAATATAATCAGAATAAACCAAGTCATGCTCACCATGTTGACAAACCATGATGAAATAAAAATTGTTGAACTGTTTGTGCAGATACATATCTTGTAAACATTCGTTTCTTAACAAAAGGCTCATGAAGTGATATAAATCATGAAGGCCATGCAAGAAAACAAAATCTATTTAAATTTCACATTTTAATAAGAATTGTTGAGATTGACAAAAATTTAATTTTTAAGCCCATTTTTATTAATTTTATGATGACCAGATGATTTTATTAGGCATGCCATTTTCCTAATAACTTTTTGGGTTTGGTGTAGTATTACTTAGTTCAGTGATAAGCTTAATTTCTGGTAATCCTGGTAACCTTATATTTGTGCAACTTTTATGTAGCAGCCATTTTGTTGATCACATCTTGGAGTCAAAAAAATCACAAAAAATAAAAAAGTAGCTGATTGTAAAATTTTACCAATTTTCATTTGATTATATTTCTTATTCTAAAAATATTTTTTTATAATATTTTTACTAATATTTAAGTTTTTGGTACAGAGTAATATTTTTAACTATCAGAAATTTAACTTTATTTTCTTTATTTTTTGTATGCTATAAAATAAATAATATCAAAATAGAACATTATTTTATCAGTGTAAGCATGGTATCCCCATCTACATGACTTCTCGCCAAATCTGGCATCCTTTGTTAAGATCGTAGTGTAGCCCATTTCAGTTTTTGTTACTTTTCTTATTTTTTGGTTGCCAGATTTTGTTTTTCTCCTATTTTACATAATTTTACGTTATATATGTGCTTTTTTCAGTGGCAACAGCTTTTTAGTTTCACTTCGAGTTTCTTTGTTCTACGTTTCAATTGGAAGCCATTTGACTACTGTTTGCTGTTGTGGGAACATGTAGGGGATTCCCCTCTGTTGTTTCGTTGTCGCCAGCATATAAACATCATAATTTTTTTTTTTACAATTTCATTTACTTATTTATTATAAATACTTTTTAATTTATTTGTATATTTTTTTATATTTTTAACATCATGAGCTGTTTTTTTTCCCAATTTTGTTTTGCTAATTTATACAAATCTTATATATTTTTGTTAATATATATGTTTATTTATTATATATATTTTTTAATTTATCTGTCAATTTTTTTCCAATTTTGTTTTATTAATTTATACATATCTTATACATTTTTGTTAATATATTATTATATTTTTCCATAATGTCTCATGTGCATAATGCTGTTGACATGCATTTTTTTTATTGTATTTGTGTTTCATTTTTTGTTTTTTATTTTTCGAACTTTGGGAAAATTCCTGTGTTAAAAAACGCACGCTTAGCTTGGCGACGAAAAAATTCACCACGTTCGTCAATAGATAGGAATACCCTACTAGTTCCATTTTATCCTTCTAATTATTAGAAAATATTGAACTATACCTTGAAATTTGACACTTGCTAATTTCAATGCACTAATTTGAATTTAATTTCTTCATATTTTTCTTTTACTCTTCATTATTAATTTTATTTAGATTTTAGGGAAAAAACATTGAGGGAATGATGTAATAATTATGTCAGCTTCAAAACTTTTTGACCAATAGATTTAAAAAAAAGTATTAAAAGGCTTATTTGGTGTGGAAGAAATTAATGCAACCATCAAACATAATGTTTTAATATTATTCATTATTACTTTTTATTTTCATTAAAAGATAATATTTTTTTAGTCTTTAAATATGGTTTCGGTAAAATTTTACCAGACAGTCATCCTTGGCAAAACTTTCAAAAACTCGCCAAGGGTGATCGTATGACGAATTTCCGATCAGGAAAAATGGCGGGAGAAAAATGGCTGAAATAGTGACAAATATTTCATACATTGTTGGTACCCAACAATATGCTCAACTAATTTTACAAAATTAACAAAAAACGTGGGGATATTCTTATATAGAGATCTATCGCAAAGCAGTCGCCAACATTCAATGCCAAGCAGCTATACAGATTCAAGTCTGGTTGCTAGTGATGTCACTGGAGGGATGCTATTATTGAACCTCATACCTACATCATTATCACGTCATATTCGTGCCTTGTAAACACATATTACTCTTTATCACTTCTGGCGTTCACCATGGCAAGTGAAACGCAAAATTTTGGCGTGATTTTTTCGGTATAAATTCGATGAATTTTAGTTCAATTGCAAAAGATTAATAAATATATTGACATACGGTGCAGTAGGGCTACTGGCGACATCTCGACCTTACAGAGACAACACATCGCAGAGACTACCTCATGGGTGACAAAGAAATGTCTCAAAATTTTATATTAAAATGTTCCTTGTTCTTTCAATAATTTTGAATAAAGTCTAAATGCATAAATAAAATCTGAATGCTGTGCTGATTTGAGTTATCCTTGTTTTCGATGATATCCAATTCAATACAGTTTTTGGATTTAATGTAATTCTATTTTATGAAATTATGCTTTAGAGTATTTCTTTATATAAATATATATATAATTTCTGGCATAAAATGTTAGCCAAATAAAACTTCTTAGCACATTTATTGCTTACAAATTATTGAATTCTAATTGTGAATATTAAGGAACTGTAACAGGTTAAAGTTCAAACATGCAGCTTATTTGAAAATTTGGTGTAGGGTAGAAAAAATTATGTTTGCACTTTTTAAGTATCGTTCAGTTAATAATTTCATTTTAATAATTTTAAATATAAAACTACTTGGTTGAATTATAAAACCGTTATTTAATAATTGTTTGAATTGAGTTGTTTTTAGCATTTTTTTAATACTGAAAACCAGAAAACTACTTTTCTTTTAATTTAAGAAGTAAATTAAAATTGTTGTGATTTTAAATAGTTATACTAACCATATAGTAAATTTGTGAGTTTATTAAAATGTTGGTTAATTTGAACTACTGCAGTCACTTTTTTAAAACCAACAAACTATTTTTAATATTATTTTTAATTTTTATTATAATCTAGTTTATAATTTTGCCTCAACACATGTAAATTTAAAAAAAATTCTATTAAAAGTCTGCCTTCATTTAGATTTTCATAATTAGAGTATAATTACTTATAACATTACATTATAACATTAACACAATGGATATGATTCCATTCGAAAAGCATTTGCCAATAAAATATTCTATTTAAATACCATAAATTAAAAACACGAATTATAAAGTATTTGAAATATTTTAATTTTTTGATATGTTTTCAAATCAAATTCTTTTCATATATAATTTTAAAATTACTATGGTACATGCACTGGAATTATAATAATATGCTGTAAAGAAAAATGGCAAATAGTTTTAATGCTTTTTTTTAAAAATTAGTTAAGGCTATAAATTGTGTGCTTGGTCAATTATTTATGCTTTTTCTTAATTATAATTTGATTTTAAAGTATTAGGCTCTAAATAAATAAATTAAATATTTTAATAAAACTCTCAAATAATTTTTGGTTATTTATTGGTTAATTACTATATTATTTTTCATGTTCTAACAAGAAATTAAATTTTTTTTTTTTTAGGCAGTAAACATGAAAGACATTTTCAACTGCCAGTAAAAATTATTTTAAAATAATCTTTGTTAAGAGAGGTTAAATTCATCTTAATAATTGTTCATGAAAAGTATTTTTTCTACCTGCATTTTATTTTACAATTATTCGGCATAAAAATTTAAATCCATTATTTAATTTGGGTAATTATTTTTAATACCTAATAATTAAGAAAAAATATGCTTTTCAGATATCTAAGTTTAATTTTCTGATACAAATACATTTTTAAGAACTTTATACAAATAATTCAAAAAATTAAAACCAGAACATAAATAACTTATTAAACATAAAAAATTTTAAAATTAAAATAAGATTATTTGTTAATTGAAGTTAAATCATGTATGTCCTGGTTATTATTAGATACAATAGTTAAGTTTCAAAAACTTTACAAAAATAATTAAATATAAATTAAAATTATAAACTATAAAATAAATTATTAAACATAAAAATTTAAAACTTAATATAATACAATTTATTAATTGAAATTAAATATATGTGTAGTTTATTGTTAGATAATGTTATTAAACATTTATAGTTATCAGTAAAAATTTTTAAAATTTTCATTTTATCATTGAATTTTGTATTTCTTTTATTTTTCTATTGTGTTTCCCTGTCTTTCATAGATCACGTCCCCCTTTTCAGAGCAACCCTTTCTCCTCTCCCCCCAATCTGCAACAAAATCAAGCTCTCAGGAGCCGGTTTTGTCGCTAAAAAAATGGCGGAAAACAGGCCCAGATCTCGTAACAAGAAACTTCCCAAAAAATGAATTTAAATTAGTAAATATTCATGAGAAACTAATGAAAAACAGGGTTGCAAAATACTAGTTTGCCGGGTTTCCAGTAAAAATGTTCGCAAAATTCGGCGCCAAAAAAATGCGGGAAGGGTAACCGTACAGTAAATCTGATCCATGATTTCTTGTGCTAAACCTTTAAAATTAATTTAATGCATTTCAACTTGATAAGAATTCATGCCTTTTTTGTAATAGCATTAATAGGCAATCATTTAAAATTCAACAAGTCAAATAAATAACTAACAAAGGAATTACATGATTCTCATTTAACACTATAAATTTAAATTGAAAACTTTCATGATGAATCCAATTAAATTTGCAATTGTATGAGAAACATTTTTCATGTTACAGCAAATCAGTACAAAAATAAAACTAGATAGCTTAAAATTATGAATTATAAATGTATGTAAAAATCAATACCTTTCTGGTTGTGCCATAGCTAAGAACAATTCAAATAACAATTAACTAATATTTTTGTAAGAAGCCGCTCGTATTGGTAAACAACTGCAAGGATAAAGAAAATACATTCAATGAATGGAAATAGAATTACAAATTGAACTCCTTAAAACTTCAACAACAATATAAAACTTACTTTAAATATAAAAAAATTTCCAGTAAAATTCATTACACAAAGTTTTACTAATCACAACCGTTATCAGGTAACCAAAGCATGAATGGAAATGAAATCCAATTTCACTTCAAATCTCTCGCTGCAATCGATGACGATTAGCAATTCACCATTTTGATTAAAATGCTGTAGTTACATTTTCATTCGCGCCTGCCTTTTTTTTTTGTTAATGAAGAGAGAGAGTTTTTTTTAAATCTGATTTAACATAAATAGCATGCTGCCAACAGAGTTCACCCTGCCTCACTTTTGTAACTCATTTAAAAATATTGATTTCTGTTCAAAATCTTATTTATTGTTTTTTATAATAAATTATATGGTATTTTCAATTTTTTTAATAGCTGAGCATGTTTATTAAATATTTACATATAAAATGACATCAATCGAGACTTTGTGACTCTCCTTTATATACTTTGTGCAGACAACATAAAATTTTTGATACTACTCATCTTAACTCGTGCTCTACACTTGTGTTTTTAAATTGTAGAGTTCAGAAATATTGGAAGGCTAGAGAAATAATGGCATAATAGCCAAATTTCTAGGCATTTGTAATAAATAAATAACATTAATTAAGATTAGTATATTTCAAAGAAAAATATGAAACCAAAGAAAGCCGTAGACAAATGTATTTCTTCTCAAACTTAATATAATAATTTCTTGATGCTTATTTAATACTTTTGGAAATATTTCTGTATTATTACTTTTTTTTTAATTTTGCTTCTATTGTATTTATTTTGATCGTTTTCGGATGTTTAAAAAAATACTGACAAGGTTGCAGAAAACAAGATGAAGTTAAATAAATTGAAATGTACGCATTTAATTCAGTTCACCAAACTGATTTAAGATAAATCAGTTCGATTTAGTTTAAATCACAAGTTGCCACCGCGAAAAAGTTTTGCCGAAACTAAAAACGCGTTTAAAAGAGCAGTGTGAACGAGGTATTATTCTTTTGCCACTAGATAAAAAAATGTGTGTATGTTTCGCTTCTAATATATTTATACGTAGCTATTCGGGGATGAAGATTTAGCATACTTTGCACTTTTTTTGAACTACCAATTTTTAGTCATGTGTGTTTTTTTAACTTAGTGCTTTTTTCCCCTTATTGTTCACTGTTATCGTCCAATCCGACCAGCATCTCCAGGTGGAGGTCCATGGAAATATCAGTTAGCCACTGGTGGAGGGGAATATAAGATAAAGACTGTTTATTAAAACAAGTATAAGCTACATAGAGTATTACGTTTCGTTTTAATTTGAATAATTCCGAATTCGATTTCTCGATCATGTATAAAAATGGAATTGTTTTCAACGTAACATAATAAAATTATGGGCCGAAATATCTACGCGACATTTAAATTGAAGACAGAAATTATCAATAATGACTTTGAAAAACAGAAGTTGAAATATTTATTTCTTATCGAAATCAAAACATTGCTCGGCGAGTGCCGGATGCATACTGAAAAAAAAGGTTTTAGGTTACACAATGACGCAAGCAGTCACATGGGTGACGTCACTCGCTTCTCTGGCGATTGGTTGTTACAATTAGCATGCAAAGATAAAGCACATAAAACAGAGTCATTATTTACATCATAATTATCATTTAATTTCTGCTTTCCAACAACAGTATACCCCAGCCGGGTTTCAATAGCAACTAGACTTGATTCTAACTTCACAGAATGACCAGTTAACAACATTCCTGCCACATTGGATCCAATCAAAAGATTTATATCATAATTAGGGATTTCGAAATCACTCAATATAATCCCTTTTTCTTTCAGTTCATGAATAGTCATCATATCAGTCAGTTTAGGAACAAAACCACAAATTTTGTTTTCAGATAAAACCTCAATTTTACAAGAAAAATCATTTTTCAAACTAGCAATTTTCACATCGTATACTTCATGAGAACAGGGTTTCGTTTCTTGACCACCAAAAAGTCCATGTATTAAAGATAATGACCTTTTGGATTTTAACTTTAATTGTTTAACTATTCCTGAACTGAGGTAAGAACGTTGGGATCCTGTGTCCAAGACTGCTCTTACTAAACACTGTTTCTTTTGATTCATAACTTTAACAACAAGAGTCATTAAATAAACATTTTCTACTCTAGAATTATTTGACAATACAGTTGTAGATACAGTTTCGTTTTTACTGGCAGGACTGTTCTCCTTATCTGAATAACACATAAGAGTACAGTGATTTTTATTACAATGAAAACACTTCACCTTAGCCCTGCAATTTTTAGAGGTATGTCCTGTTCTCAAACAGGAGTAACAGGCCCCTTTCTGACTAAGAATTTTAATCTTTTGATCAAAATGCATTTTTCTAGCAGCAAAACAATCTTGGCTGGGGTGTTTCTTATTGCAAAAAAGACAATCAAAATTCCTCTTACCTTGATTTTCTGTTTCAGATGTACTTACAAGGGCGGCAGCCGTAGTAATATTCCCTTCACGGGATTCCTTGTGCTTGTCGATTCGGGGAGCTCCAAACCCGGTACGGGCGAGCACAACCATTTCTTGTCCTTGAACTTCTTGTCTCAGAAAAGACATCAAATTTTCTAACGAACGTACTCCTCCGTCAAGTGTACTTCGGTTTCTTTCCCAAGCTATTAGGACACTCTCAGGCAAGCACGATTCCACAAGGGGAGTTAAAAAGTCCCCGTACTTTTCTTGGGTTCTTCCTAGGCTGTCCAGCGCGCGCAGTTTTGATTCCAGTTCATCGTAAAGAACAGCTAAATCCGTTTTAGTTCGGTTTGAGGAGGCATTTCTCATTACCATAGTTAACAAGTCTCTGACGTAAACTTGGACAAGTAGATCACTCCGCCCGAAGCGATCCTGTAACTGTTCTATGACTTTGGGATAGTTATCCGCTGTTGGCGGGAAGCTTTCTACTAATCTTGCTGCTTTCGATTCTGGCACTATTGCCTGTAGCAAATACTGGAACTTGTCTTCTGGTGGAATTTTCTCATCATCATCAATTTTGGAGAAATGACTCCAAAAACCAAGCCATTCTCGAGTCTCACCGGAAAATCGCTTTAGTTCTAACTTCGGGAGCTTGAATTGTTTCTTATTTGAGGTATCTTGAGAGACTTCCGTTTTCATAGTTACTTTACGGCATTTTTCAAAAAGTTCAATATATCTATCACGATATTCTTCTGCTGTAATGAAATCTTCTTCATATAACCGTTCCGCATCTTTTGAAGTTAAAATTTCGTTTTCTACTTCTTGTTGAGAAACTTCTAATCTTTGAAATTTGTCTTCTAACTGCGCGGATAAAACCGAAATAACATTCTTATCTACTTCTGGTTTCAGGAATTCTTCTTGAATTTTATTCCCGCAGACTGTAAAGTATGCTCAAAGCCCTTTTCTCTTCTGTTTCAACAAATCCATTCTTCAGTAAAACTTTAATTTCAATCTTCATGCCCCACGTTGGGCGCCACTTATATTACATTTCGTTTTAATTTGAATAATTCCGAATTCGATTTCTCGATCATGTATAAAAATGGAATTCTTTTCAACGTAACATAATAAAATTATGGGCCGAAATATTTACGCGACATTTAAATTGAAGACAGAAATTATCAATAATGACTTTGAAAAACAGAAGTTGAAATATTTATTTCTTATCGAAATCAAAACATTGCTCGGCGAGTGCCGGATGCATACTGAAAAAAAAAAGGTTTTAGGTTACACAATGACGCAAGCAGTCTTATGGGTGACGTCACTCGCTTCTCTGGCAATTGGTTGTTACATAGAGTGTGATTAGAGCACATCCAGATAACATCATTTAGCAACCTGAACCTCAAACTGTTGAGGTTGAGGACAGCAATCTAACTTCGTTAAATGTACAAGTTGAAAATTATAACTCAGACAAGGCTCTAGAAATAGAAAAAGAACTGCAAGCTCTCATTACGACTAGTAAACTTTCAAACACGTGTCAAGCTAAAATGAGAGATGCAATAAATGAATTCATGAAGATAATCTTGTTACAGCAACAGGAAAATGCATATTTAAAAGGTCAAATAAAAACAACTAGAACCTATGCCAAAGTGGTTCAAAAGCTGTCAAAACCAAAAACAGATGAAAGAATGTAATCATTAAATAGAAGAGAAAGAGCTAGACACCGTAAGAAAAACATTGCAATAATCTATCCCAAAACTGACTTATCATTGGATGATACTAGGAAAATAATAAAAGACCAATTGGATCCAACAAGACTTGGACTAAACGTAATAAAAACAAGACTCATAAGAAAAAGTGGAGTGATAATAGAGACGAAGAACCAACATGATATAGGCAGTATCATAGATGAAATCACTATAACAGATAAGATATCTAAAGAGTTAACAGTAAAGAAACCAGAACCTAAAAAACTGAAAATTATACTATACGATGTGTAACAAAAGATTAACAGGGAAAATATAGTCAAAAAATTGAAAATTCAAAATGAAACAGAGGAGAATGCAGAGATAGAAGTCGCTTTCTCATTTAAAGGTAGACAAAATAATAATTGGGTACTAAGTGTTGATGGATCAAGTGTCAACAATATAAAGGATAAAATAGATTATACATAGGTTGGATGAGCGTACGATTCAATGAATATATAAAGGTAGTTCAGTGTTTCAACTGCTTTAGATTTGGTTACTTTACCAGAAACTTTAATAACTTAAAGTGATGTCTAAGGTGTGGACAAGACCACCAGGAACAGAATTGTAACCAATAAATCAATTGTCAAAATTGCACGGAACACAGAACATAATAATAAATACAGAACCAAACTAGAAACAATCATGAAGTCAAAAATTAAAAAATGTCATGTCTATGAAAGAGAACTGAGAATTGACTAATATCTAATATAGATTATGTTCAATAGAGCAAAACAAATAAAGTTCTTACACCTAAACCTAAATCATTTGGCGTGCAGCAAATATGTTGCTTGGACAAGATTCATTGAATTTAAATAGGGATAAAATCTCCATAAACGATCCGTATACAATAAATGATAATATTATTGGTATATCAATAAATTATAAAATAGTCACAGGAAAAAAACCAAGAGCAGCACTTCTATTTAAGAGATAACACAGAGTAATCGTCATATGTATGCAAACTGAACTCGTTATAACTAAATTAGAAATAGGATTAAAAGCTATTAGAAATAGGATTCATTAGCTCAATATTTTGCCCACCGTCGAAAGAAATATAAGAAACTATTTAACAACTAGATAGATATCTATCCTTATATTATACTGAAAGCTGGATTGTATTCGGCGATTTCAATGCTAAATCAACAGTCTGGAGCATGAGAAACACACATATTAGAGGTCGTATATTGCGGGACTTCATCGTCAGACACGAATTATTAGTAGAAAATAGTGAAGACAGTTTATTAACTTATACTAGTACTCTAGGATCGATCTGGATAGACCTTTTATTGACAAAGGAGTTGAGAGAATACCCCATACAAAATTGGTCTATTTCGGATACATACACGGCTAGCGACCACAATCAAATGATACGTGAAATAAACATGCAGAGTGACAAAACTGAAAGGAATATAAGATTGAATATCAATAAAGTATATGTAAACAAACTACAGGGTCCACTTAAAGAACAATAAGAGATAACAATATTGATGAAGTAAGAGATATTGAAACCTCTACATAGGAAAAATCAAGGATAAAATAAAGAGAGATTTGTAATAAGACCAAGAAAGGAAATTAGAAATTCGAAGCGAAGCAATAACTGGTAGAATGACAGTTTAAAAAGTGAAAGAAGTTGGGTAAGAGCCTTAAGAAAACCATTTCAGAAAGAGACAGAGACAAAATAAAGAAAAATATAAAATAGTTTTCAAGGAAGCAACGACAAATTATAGAAAAAATATTACTGTACAAAAACAAAAAGCAATTAACAATTACTTGGAATCAATCTCAAATAAGGATACCTTAGGAAATTACTACAAAATATTTAGCGAAAAAGTTAACAGACAAAAAGTTGCAAGCATAGTAGATTTAGATAAATGAGAATTAACAAGCATTACTGTACAGGCGAGAAATGAAGTACACAAATACCACTCTTTTGGGAAACAGAGAAGTTGAATATTTCATTGCTTAGATAAAATAGAACCTGAACTCACAGAAACTGAAGTTGAATTGGCTTTTGAAGAGGTGAATATGACAAGGGCTTCTGGACCTGATATGATATGTGTCGACATTTATTACGAATTATATAAAGTCGATAAAAAGTGGTTCTTGAGAGTTTTCAATAGGTGCTTTTGGGAAGGAATCTTCCTAAGGTCTTGAAAAGTGTCGAAAGTCATTCTGATACCTAAGGAAGGCAAATACTTATATAAAAAAGAGTCTTATCTGCTAGTATGTTTGTTATAATCCTGGGGGAAATTTATGACAAAATATTAAGGAAGAGATTATCCTACTATATGCATGCCAACAATAAACTAAGTGATAGACAATGTGATTTCATTAAAGGTAAAAGCACTGATGATGCTTTTTATAACGTAGTTGAAATAAAAAAGGAAAACAAAGAAATAAATTCGATAAAAATAATAATAGATATTTAATATTAATATACAAAAAAATGCGTTTAATTCATTAAATTGGAATGATTTGACAGAGCTATCGATAAACAATGGTGTAAAAGGAAATTTATATGAATGCATAGTTTCTTTCCTTCAAAACAGGACATATGTAGACGAAATGGGAAATCAGGTCAAATACGACAGGTGAGTTTCACAGGGATCCTGTTTGGGCCCCCTCTAATGGAATATAGTGATAAATAAATTACTTTAGAATAAAGAACTTTAGAAATGGCATATATTGTCAGGCCTTTGCTGATGATACTGTTCTATTATTAAAGAATAAGGTTTACTATTAACTTACAGAGATTTCAAAGTACCCCCTGGAAATAATAAAAAAATTGTGCATATAAAATAAATTTGGAACCGAGCACTTCCAAAAGTAGATATACCATATTCCTCATCAAGAAAAATATGTAAAAAAGACCGAAAATTGAATGGGAAGGAAAATATACAGACAAAATCAAATACCTAAGTATTACACTTGATACAAAATTAAATTGGACGGCCCATTTAAATGAAATTCATGACAAAATATTGATTGTAACTAATAAATTAATAAAGACATCATGACCTACATGGGGAGTCAGACCTAAAATAGTCAAAAACATTCATAAGTATGTTATTGAGAAAATCATATTATATGGATGCCCAATATGGTATAAAAATAATTGCAGACTAAACATGAAATTAAACGAGATTCCGGGAGCACCGTTATTAAAGATTACCAAAGCTCTTAGAATTGTGTTTCGTGCTGTTGGAACAGTGTTTTTGCTTTTAGATCTGTGTTTTGTGTGTGTCAACAGACGTTTTGCAGGTCCTGTCAGGATGTATGCAGATAACCATAGGAGCTAGATCAATAAAACAAAAGTTTTTCCTTTGAAATAAGCATAAACCAATTATTATAAACTTAAAAAACTTTAATGAAAATAATTCGTTGAGAAAGACCGTAACGTAAGAACCACCTTGGATTGCTTTCAAGATGGATTGGGATAGCCAAATCAATATGAACGGATTTTATGCATTCACGGGTGGATCAAAGATAGATCAAAGAGTGGGCTTTGCCGCTATAATTAGGAAAAATGATGAATCCATAAATATAGTTAAAATTAGATTGAATGTCCAAGCTACGGTTTATGAAGTGGAAGCCTCTGCCATACTATACGTATTAAAATACTGCCTGGAAAATAACAGAGATAGATGTAATATTCACACAGATTCCCGGTCGGTTTTGGAAGCAATGAAATTGTGGAAAACATCAAACGATACGTTCACAAATATCTATAATATCCTTATAAATTATTCAGACAGATTCATATTTCACAGAGTGAAAGCCCATAAAGGTATTAAATGGAAGAAAGATGCCGACTTAGAAGCTAAGAAAGCAACAGAACTGGTAAATATACAATATCAGACAAAATTGTCAACGCAGCAGATAAAAACACTATTGAAACATCAGGAGTTGACTCAATGGCAAAATTACTGGAAAACATCAGATGAAGCAAGAAAACTATATGAAAATTATCCGTAGGTATCGGTCAAGAGACTTATAGGAGATTTCAATTTGTGTCAAATACTTACAGGTTATGGTGCATTAGGAGCATACCAACATAGGTTTCACGGGAAATCGGATAGATGTCCATATGACAATGATGTTCAGGATATAGAACATTTGATATATCGTTGTAATTACTTCGAAGATATAAGAGAAAAACATTTTCCATGTACTTTCAAGACAAAGAAAATCAAAAACCTGATTTATTTGAGGAGCTTCAGAACTGGTATATCAGAAATTCTTACTACCATACTTCAATATAATCTAGACGAGGATCTGAGGATTAATTCAACTTTCATCTGATTAAAGACTGTAAGCTATAATATTAGGTCTTCTTAGTGATTTAATAACTGTAAATAAAGACACTATGGTGTCACTATTTGTATGACTTGTTCTTTTTTTATTTTGACACCAGGGTATCACTGTTGGTATGATTAGTATTTTTGGCTTCTTTTGTTGTTAATTGTAAATAATGTCCAGATGCCTTCTTGTTTGCTTGTTTTCTTCCGTCATGCGGGTCTGGGTGGACCGCAGGGTGGTGGTGGCCGGGCAATGTGTAATATTCCGGCTAGAGACTTTGGAAGCCTGAGGGACTTGGCTTTTCTTCGTCTGCCGTGGTTCAAGATATTAGGGCCGTTCTCTGGCTTTTAAACTGCGTCTTGTCGGGTGCTTGCTTTCTCTCAGGGTCACTGCTTTGACTTTGCGCTGGTGGCTCTGCGTGCCGGTCCTTGACCGCATATGTCCCCCGTGCTTAGCGGGGTTGCTCCCGTGACTGCCTTCATCTGCCATGTGCCTCTGGGTGGATCGGCATTGACTTACTCTTGTCTTTTTCATTTATACGTTCAGAAGAGAATAATACTTCATTTTATATCATGATATATGTATACATGGAAATAGACATTTACTAATATGTTTACAGTATGAAGATATGTTAGAATAATTACACGCATTTATAATAAAGACGAGAAAGTTAAACTTTTGCCTGTTCCTTTGATTTCATCGTTTATAATATGCTTAATACAAGTTGCTATATTTAAGTAAAAATGAATTAATTACAAATTACTTAAATGATTTAAGTTACGACTTTCAAATCACCTATGAACGTTTTTTTAATAATTACGATTTTCATCGTGTTCGTCGTTTCTTATTTAACAATGAAGGCATCCAATCCGCTTTAGAAATCTAAATTAACATATTTGCGAGAATCTTAAAATATTACAAGGGTTGTCTGCTGTGTTACATTTATATCTAAACACTATCCTTCCGCTGGTGTGGCGAGGACGTGGAGAGTAGTGTGTCAACTCAGGTGTGACCTCGTCACTTGACCGTGGTTCAAAATGACGAGGCAATTGGTGAGGGGGGAATATTCCAAACCCGTTAACCTAAATGTACAGTCTTAGGCCTTCAGTCGCCTTCACCGATATGTATGTACAAAGTGCCCATTTCTTAGACAAAGCTTCATTCTTAGCAGACAAAGTTTCATTTGGAATATGATTTGTTTCTCAGTAAAATTAAAATACAAGCTTGTGAAGCTGTATCCCAATTAATCTTTAAGTAGAGGAATCTCTTTAAGTTCCTGCATTGTTCTCGATCATGATTGATTACTATAAAATCGTCTTTGAAAAATTATAATAGAAAACAATTGAAATTTTGTAAAACTTCTCAATATATTTACAATTTTTTATATCATAAAATATTAATTTTCAATTTTTTTATATAATGTTATGCTCTTTATTAGATTTATAGTTAAAGTACTAGTCACACATCAACAGAAACTTATTGGAAAAATTTAATTTTATCGTTTACTAATTGAATCAGTATCATTCAGTATAAGGGTTAGTCCAGAAATTTATATTCTGTTAAATAAAGGTAAATATACAGATTATTTTTAAAACTTTGAATGGATAATAGATATTTAAATTAATTATGAGGTAAAAATTACAATGAAATTAGTTTCAGGAAAATTTATAACATTTCTCTCTATTTAGGTACATAATACAAATAAAAGATATTTATGTAAATTCTCTTTTTTTTTTCAAAAAAGAAAACTAAATTAAAAAAAAATACTTTAACAAGCACACACAAGTCACTAAAGTTCAACATTTCCTTCATAAAAAATTATTTGACAGAAATACTTTTTTTTGCAAAGCACATATTTTATCGTCAAATTTTAAAATATTTTTCAAATTTTAAGCTATTAGAAATAGGTAATATTAATCTAATATTATTACCCACACAAAGAAAAGATACTATTATCAACAAAGCAACTTTTCAAATAACAATAATTGATATTTTTTTCAAATTAATGGGTTTATTTCTCATTAATGAGTGAATTTTAAAATAGTAGAAAACAATTCACAAATAACATATTATAACCATAAATATAAAATAATTTTAAATAATACTTATTTATTGCGTTTTTATATTGATTAGCATACAAAAGAGTTTGCAGAAAATACTCTTTTACTTTTCAAAATATTTTTATATAGCCATTGTAATATCTATGGAAATGAAAAAGCAGATGACCTTGCAAAGAATGGATGTAAACTGCAACAGCCTGATTTTGTTCCATCATACCAACAAATCTGCAACTTAATCAAAAACAAACTCCTCAAAGACCTTCATAATTCATATAGCGAAATTACTAAAACCAAGGCTTGGGGTTCCCTGTTGAACTCTCCACTCCCCATGTACCTTCCACGCTCCATTTTCACAGTCAATTTCAGAATTTTGACTGGACATGACTTTCTCCAGGGACACTTAAGCCGTATCGGCGTGGTCAACACGCCCTACTGTACCCTGTGTCCTTCAGGAGCTTTGATGGACTTTATTCATTTGACAAGCTGTCCTGAGCTTTCTCTTTTGAACTGTTTACCCGACAACTGTCACAATAAGGCTAATTTTTATTGGGCTGTTAGAGGACTCATGGCCAATAAGGCCGCAGTCCCGACATAGGATAAAATTTTTTTTATATTCATATTCACGCATATAAATATATTCAGAAGAACCTCGAGGTTCTTATTGAGCACTTTGCATAACGAGTAATTCGCACAATGAACAACAAAATTTATAAAAGAATGACTCGCTTAACGAGTGACGAGGAAAATGAAAATCCTGGATTGTACGTATATTACATGAGTCTTTGTTCAGCCCACGTTCTAGTAGCATTGTATTGACGCTTATGTTTTCCCATATTTGTGTTATATACACATGAATAAAAATTAATTGAAATTACTCCTACATCATTTCTTGTCTCAAGATGATTGGCAAGGCTTGGAAAAGGGATACCAGGAGATTCCTAACTTCTGCTTGGAAGATGCTTTGGCCGGAGAACGTAGTCGAATGTGTCTTTGAGGGGTTCCAGACAGCACTTGTGGAACCTGTGTAATCAACAAGATTGTGTCTTTGGTCACAATCATGGGGCTAAAAGTGGATAATAGTGATATTACTTTTGGAAGAGAACAGACAAGAGCTGACCACCTTAGAGCTTATGGAGTTACATCGTGTTTCATTGGACGAAGGTTTGAGGGAAAGTTTGGCAGAAGAGGAGGTAACGGAACAGCAATAATTTTCTGGTAAAATAAGAGAAATGTTGAAAGCGTCTCTCAAGATAAGAGCATTCCATCTTATCTTGAGAAGCATCCATCTAATAAGAAAGTAGCTATATGAGCTACAAATTTATTTAATGATAGTGCTGTGTCGCATTTTCTCTAAATTTTGAAGAGTCAGAAAAAACTAATGTCTGGACATCTTTCTCCTTTTTCTTCTTCATAAGCACAACATCCTTTTGCAGGCCAAGGCTGGTTCGCAGATCCTTTTCCACCTGACTCTGTTGGAGGCGACGGACCGCCATCGGTTGATTCCCCCAGTATCTTAAAATCCTTTTTACCATCATCTAATTATCTTGTGGATGGTCATCCCCTCCTTCTTGTTCCTTCGATCTTTGAGAAGGTCATCTTTTTTGTAGGCTCAGAATCAGGCTTTCTGTAGAGATGGACCATCCATCTGATGCGTGACGCTTTGACTGTTCTTATAATGTCAGTCCCGCCAAATTTATCATATTTTTTTGTAGATCTCGTCTTTGTATAAGATTCTCCATATGTTACTCTCTTTAACAGGTTCAAAAAGTTTTCTTTAAAAAATTAACAGTTTTTCTTCCTCTGTTTTTTGAGGCTCCAACATTTACGTAACAATGGGCCAGATTAATGTTTTATAAATGCTTAACTTTGTCTTTATACTGATAAATTTTGAAATGAATTGTTTTTGGAGGCAGTAATAGCTTATCTTCGCCATGAAAATTCTATTATTTATTCAAATTTTCAGGTTACCGCGACTTGTAATCAGAGTTCCTAAGTATTTAAATTCGCTTACAGTTTCAAAGGAGTGTCTTAGAATCTTCAAAAGGGACTAGGGCACCTTTCTAGCAAAAATTAATAAGGCATTTATCTTTATTATTTCGATTTTTTTTTGTTTCCTACAAATTGAATTTCATTCTAAGTGGGTTCTTTCCGCGGTGGAAAAGATGAAGAGGATTCACTCTTTTAACGCTACACAACAAATGTTCTTCTAATAACCATTATACGTAATATTTCGAGAGTAATTTTTCAACATGGAACGCATTATCACATTTTACATTAATTCCTATGAGAAAAACTCGTTCGCTAAACGATTGTGATTCTCGAACGAAATATGCTCATTAAACGAAGCTCTATTGTATTACCGTTAGAATGTATAATTCAGTTATTTCATAAAATAACTAGGCATGTCATGCAATAACAAGAGAAGTCATACTTTAAGTATATAATAGAAGAAAATTTTTATACATTACCTAGTTATTCTATGAAATAACCATCTATTCTATGAAACAGTCAATGAGACACCATTAAAGTGAAAAATTCCCAATTCAAAGTATTAAATAATAAATTCAGAAGAAATTTCAAAGATATTTTAAAAGTTGATAATAAATAGCTAAAACCTCTCGAAAAATAAATTTTAACCCTATTGCGGATTAATTGATAAATAATAAGGGAAAGAAAGTGATATTATTTAATATTTCTTATATTGCTAACAAACAGAAGACATCGTCTAAATGGTACGCCTAAAAGAAAAGGAATGAAGTATACAAGCAAACACGTCTCTAAAAAGTAGCTAAAGCCGGTTAGAACTAATTGAAAGCAGCCAGAACTAGTTCAAGGAACTTTCGAGTCTGCATTTCACATTCTGATGACCTTCTGGATGAGAAATCTTTATTTTATAGAATATAGTAGAACTCCAATTATTCAAACTAATGTTATCCTAATCGCCGATTATCAAATCCCTTTCAGAATTTTAGAAAAAGGAATTAGACTGAATAAGAGAAGGAAAATAAGAAAAAAGATGAAGCTTAAGAAAAGGAAAAGTACGAGAAAGGAAAAGATGACAATGACGGGTCACTTGAGGATTTCAAACGCATTCTTTCAAAAAATTCTGGATATTCAGAAGTTAGTGCTGAAGATATAGATGAATGGAATAGGAATAAAGCCTTTGATTTTAAAGTGAAAATGATGGTATACTTATTTAAGTGTTGACTAAGAAGATGATTTTTCTGTCCCAGTTGAAGCAGCCAGGGATCATCAGCTTGTGAAGCATTTGCCGGCTTTGAAACTGCTTTGAAGTGGATGGAGCGTCAGCCTAGGGTGACTACATGCAAATTCTCTGGGTCAGGTGGATGCGTGACGAAAATAATTGACCAGAAAACGGATGAAGGCAGTGAAACCGCTTACTCTCTAATCCAGTTATTCAGCAAGCAATGACTTTCATGCACAGCACTGTGCATATGTACTATATAAATAAATGTTTAGCACTTGTAAGTACCCTAACATGTAAAAGTGTTGCCTTTTCTTTTGCTTCATTAAAAGTTCTTTAAAAAAAATACGTAACTTTTTTCTCCTATTTTCATTTTGTTTCCAGTCTTTTTTTCGGAAATATCCAATTAACCAAATATTTCACTATCCTAATGGGGTCCAGTCCCAATTGATTCAAATAACTGGAGTTCTTCTGCACCCAGACAGACAGACAACGAGAAGAAGAGGCCCTGTTGTATTCCTATTGGCTATCAGGTTGTGCCTCTACTTCAGTCTAGAATGTCGGGCACCCTGCACGGAGTGCCAGGTGCCCGCTGGGAACTGTAATCTGGGAGCGCGAGCCTTAAGAGGCTCTCCAGAACGCACGACACATTGTTTGAGAGACGAATGCTTTACAAAGGTGGGGCTTTCAAGTCTACAGTGATCTACGCAGTAGACCACTGTATCACAGTTCGGAATACAAATTTGAAACAACAGAATTAATAAGATAGGATCAAGTGAAACAGAAAAATAAATAACAGGATCTAAATAAATTTAAGTAAAGATGGCTGAAATATTTACATAATTTACGAACAGAAATTGATTATAGTTAATGAAATTTAGAAGTTAATAGGAATAAAATGTAATTAGTTCTTTACATGTCTTGACATTTTGATATGTACAAAGTACTAGTAATTTTGGAAATTGAAAAACTGGTGATTAGTTTGTTTGTTACTTGAATTGAAAAATTTAGTTAATTTTCGAGATCTGTTGCTCTGCTTCTGAGTTATAAGATTCCTGTTGGTGAACAGCCAGGTCTTCAGTAAAATCGTAGAATTCAAAAGTTTTATATACTTTAAGAGCATCGTCCTCTTATTTTATGAATTAAATAGTTATTCTATGAAATAACGAAATTCGTATTTTATTATACAAAACGCATGCTTACTTATTTTCGTAGTTTTATTTTGAAAAACCTATATTTTTTTTATTCACTTTTTAACTTGTGACATTTTTTAAACTTTCTCATTCGTTCTAAAGCACCATAGAACAGTTCATTTGAGTATTGTTTATTCTTTAGAATCATTTTATACAACTAAACTAAAAACACACTTCCTATGTACCTTACTCTCCTGATGGAAAAGGGCAAATATTTTAGTAAGTTTGCGTCATACATACATATACCACTGATGCGAGAGAAGTGTTGATTATTCAAGCTTTATTTGATTTTACAGCAGATTCCATTTCCTTCCTTTATTATTCGATATTTGATTCACTTCATTATTTCCATTGTTATCTCTTATTACGTTTGGACTCTTTCTAAATAACAAAGTCAATAATTATCTTAATCATCTCCATCTGCGTATCATTTTTCAATTGCAAAATTATTTTTTAAGGTGAGTGATTCAAATTTTCTCAATACTTTTCCGTTCAACTTCCGATATCTTGTGTCTAAGCAAAAAGAAGCACAAGTAATAATTTCCGATGTAAAATTTTGAAATCCAGAGAAAAATTTGTTGCTTAGGCGTTGGAAAGATTTGTCTCTTACGCCAAAATATTTCTATTTTTTTCAGAACAATAATAACTGATTCTAGTCAGTTCTAAATGTCATCAGATCAAGCAAAGCAATACTTTATATATATATATATATATATATATATATATATATATATATATATATATATATATATATATATATATATATATATATATATATACATATATATATATATATATATATATATATATATATATATATATATATGTATATACATATATATATATATGCATATATATATAACACACAACACACACACACATATATATATATATATATATATATATATATTTAATAATATTATATATAAATATATATATATATATATATATATATATATATATATATATATATATATATATATATATATATATATATATATATATATATATATATATATATATATATATATATATATATATATATATATATATATATATACAGAGGGTATTAACACATTTTTAGAACGATTTTGATTAAGAATTATAAAAAGTAAGTGTTTTGAAATAAAAATTTCTGGCAACAGCTTATTATTTGAAATAAGAAATATCGTCCGCTACTTTTAAATTTATTGTACTTTCAAAATGTAGCATGTAAACAAGCTGTGGATTGAGGGATATGTTTTTGCGCTTTTCCGAAGAGAAATATTCTTATTCCAGGACTCAAAAACGTTGTGAAATGCATGGTATTAAAATTTCTAAGTGCAAATTAAGCAACATTATTAATTGGACAGTTAAAAACCGTCAATCATTATTTCTTAATGGAAAGAAGGCTCCAAACGAATATCCGAAAAAAGTACGTACTGTTTCAAATGTTCCTAAAGTGATATCGCTGGTAACAAGAGAAAACCCATCAACACAGAAATCAGTTGCAAAGTCTTTAGATACATCTGTATCAACAATAAATAAAATAATAAATCAAGATTTACAACTTATAAAAGCTAAAAAACTAAATGTTACCAGCTTTTGCCGAGACATGTGGCTCAACGCAAAACATTTTGTAGAATCCTGTATGAAAACCATTTAGCAGGAGATAAATAGAAATAGATTGTGACCCTTGATGAAGCATGGGTTTACCTAAATGACTGCAACAAAAAAGGTCTATTTACTATAGGAAACGAGGAGAAAAAAATATACAAACCTAGTTCCATCAATGTAAAGGAAGTTTCAGTAAGTGGTTTATGATGGTCGCAGGTTTCTCCTACAATGGGAAATTAAAAATAAAAAGAGTAGGAAAAAATGTTAAAATCATCTCATCATACTACGAGGTGAAGGTTTTACGTTTAATATTTACAGAAGAAATTCCACTTCTTTATTCCAAAGACTTTCAACGAGTGAAACATCAACAAGACAAAGCTACGAGTCATAATTCGAAAACTACCACTGCATTCCTTGAAAAAATGAAGACTAAAACAGGTATTGCATATATACCTTTTCAACATACTCCTGCAAAGTCCTCTGAAGTTTCACCTATGGAATATTGTGCCTTTGGTCTGTTAAAAAGAGCTCTTTCTAAATGAAAACCCACCACAATGGATGTACTCTGGAAATTAGTGAAAGAGAAATGGAAAGCAATACCCCTGGAAATTTTACGAAAAGATCTTATATCATGGAAATCACGATGCGGACGTATAGTCCAGAAAAAAGCTGTCAGATCCAAAATTTAAAAAATAGTCTTTACATTTTAAACATTAATTTAACTGCCCTAAAATCATTCTAAAAATGTGTTAATACCCTCTGTATATATTGTTACAAATTAATAAATAATGATTGTATTTGTCTTAAAATATCTCAGACAGAACGGAAATACTCCCATTTTGTGCAAAAATTGCGGTATTTAAGCCCCTATTACATTAGAGTTGCCCAGATTTCAGTTTGAGCAACTCCCGTAGACTTAACATTACGTGACGTCACAACTAAAAATTTGAGCAACTCGTTCTATCCGTCCAATAATATTACGGATTTTTTCACAGCTGCGCAGTTGAAATTTGTAAACCATTTTGTTTTCGCCAAGTTTCATGCCAAATGAAAGTTATTGGCGTTATAAGTTGCCCAGAATGAGCAACTTTTTTGTGCATGCAGCAGCAACTCGAGCAATTCATATCGCCAATGATTTTAAACACGGATCATGTTTTGTCTTTTTATCGCCAAGTGGAAGTAATAACATGGAAATAAGTGATTGGTTTTAATTATTGTATTCCATTTCAATACAGCAGAATTGCCGGTATTAAAAACAAACAAAAAAGAAATGCTCTTCAGTTAAAAATAATCAATTTAATAAACTCATTTGATGAAGATTAAAAATTTTTTTGTCTTTATTGTATACTTTTTCAATATTATAGATGAAACACTTAATAAATTTAATAAATAGTTAAAAATTCAGATAATTAAAATTGTTTTTAATTTATTCAGCAAAGTAGATGAGAAGTGTTCCAACTTCAATATTTATTAAATTTACTGAGTTTTCAAACATTAATTTCATTTATAGTTTTGTTAGTTATTCAATACATGAGACTATTTTGTCATTTTACAATGTTTACAGTTTGTGTTAAACTTACATTTGCACATTTAAACTTAAACTTCAGTCGAAATAAGTATGCCATATAAAAATATTTAGTGTTAAATTTACTTTTATTTTCATTACATTAGTTTCCTGATTTTCTTTTTAGCAAGTTAATGCATTATAATTAAATGTTGAAGGTTCAAGCATTTTGGTTTATTATTTACAAATACGTATTTATACGATTTCATTATTCTGCATATTATTTTAATTCTTTTATACATTTTCTCCCTTGAACACACTTACATGATTTCATTTACTCATGCAAAATATATTGCAATCTTACAACTCCATTTGCTTTTAACAGTATGTATAAATTAGACTTAAAAATAAATTCCTATAATGATGAAAATACTGGAGTGAACAAATAAAATAGAGTGAAATGATTTTAATGTAAGCAAAAATTTCTATTTAAATAAACATTAAAATATTATCCCTCTATATAATGTGTATTAAATTAATATAAATCAATATAAAATTTTAATAATTTCAAGCCTTTTTTCAATTATTTTTTTGATGAAGCATTTTTAATATATACATTATAGTAAAACTAGTTAAAAATCAAATTTAAAAAGGGCTCTGGGTAAAATGAGTGCTTAGAATATTAAATAATTAGTAGAATAACGAGTGAGAAAAATCATTAAGCCTTTTTCTAGCTGCAACTACATTATTTACAAGATATGAAGTTTTTGCAATACAAGTGCTGTTACACAACATAAGTTCTCACCAAGTTACAAAAATTTTAATAATGAAATTAAATCAATATTTGATTAAAATAGAAATCTTGTATTTGTTCCTATTTGCGATGTAAATACAAATAATGTGAAAGTAAGTATAAAAAATATAGATGATTGCTATATTTGCAAAATTTTAATTCACATCATAGTCAACATATAGAGTATTTTGACTTCCAATGTAAAGCAATTAACTAATCATTGAAATGAACAATAAAGACTAATTGCAGTCACTACTGAACAATTAGAGATGAGTGTCACATAGATGAACTTTCTCCATACACGTCTATCAAGTGCTTGAGAGTTTTACAATGGGCAATAACAAGTGTAATAAATGAATGTGACCCACAACTTATGTGAACTCTTCCTAGAAGAAAATTCACTGTAGATATTCAAATGCCTCACCATGACCTTCAATTGCAAGATTATCAACTATGGGGCTAAATAGCACTTCATTCTTTTAGTTTCATACAAATTTCTTAACATTTTTTTCAATTTGAAAATGTAATATGAAACAAACTGTTCATATAATGTCATCACAAAATGCTATCAATTATTTCTTTTCTTCATTTTTTCCCACGAAACTTTAAAAAATATATATATTCAATCAAAATATACTTGTCATTTTATTGCAGATTATATTTTAAGTTTGTAAATAAAGCATGTAAATATAGTGTAAAGAATCTCTGCTTTATGTGGTGTTTGTTTAAATGTAATAAATAATTAGTTTAAAACTGCATCTTATTTTAATATGCCACAATAAAGATTTACTTTAATAAAAAAGAGAAATAATTGATTTTTTTTCATTTTAAAAATATATATAAATTATAAATTAAAATTTATAACTAATACATATTTTTTAAAAAAATATAATTTTTGTGCATTTCTTCAACTTTTAAAATAGTTATTTAAGTTTCTTTTTTTAATATAGCAATAGTTAATCATTAATTTTTATAAACATTGTTGTTAAGAAATTATTTTTGTAAAGGAAAATCTTACAATACAATATATACAATTTTGTGTGGTGTTTGTAGAATTTCATGTTTAAATTGAAGCTTCAATCTAAAATTATTTTTTGTTTCAAATTCTTAGTCTTTTTATTTAAGAATAAATTATACACACAAAAATGTGTTACTTATGTATTAGCATTTATTTTCACGTCGGCAGAGATTATCTTTCCCCATCTTAAGAGTAAAGGTTCACAGGAAGCAAGATGGCGTATAGTAAATAAAATTTGGCTACAAATTAAATTCCCAAATAAGAATTCATTACGAAATGTGGACACCCTCTGAGTAAAATATGGCAACCTTAAAAATGTTAGCCAAAAAAGGGATGTATTATTAAATCTAGTAAAGCTGTTATTTTCTTACAGCAAACCTGAAAGAAATCTCAAGCATTCATTGGACGAAAAGAACGAGTTGCTCAAATTTTAAGCTGTGACGTCACGTAATGTTAAGTCTACGGGAGTTGCTCAAACTGAAATCTGGGCAACTCTAATGTAATAGGGGCTTTAGACGTGTTGTAGTTTAAAAGCGGGTTTCCTCATGATTTGGCGACTTGGCGACAGTTGGCGAGATTCTTGGCGACTTGGCGAGAAATAGATATTTTCGGCAAACATCCATCACCTAAGCTCTAGGACCAATAATTATCGAGATAGCCTAGAAGCTTCCAGAACCTTGGTGAAACTGGTAGATTTCTCCACCAAAAGTCAGGTATAAATACCGCAGCCCGACATAGAAGACAGGCAGGACAGACCTAAGCATAATTTACAAGACCAAGAAATTATGAACATTCTACCTGCAAATATTCCTACAATTGCTGGAGGTGACTTTAACAGCAAGAACATCACCTGGGGATGCAACACTACTAATAAAAATGGAACTAAATTATTAGAAATAGCACATTATAATTTAAAAATAATTGCTCCAATCGAGCCTACGCACTTCCACTATGCACACCAAGGAGACATCTTGGACATTTTTCTTACAAATACCAGCTACCCACTATCAGCACAGACTATCTATGATCTCTCTTCTGATCACTTTCCAGTTCTTGGATGCCTGGGAATAAAGAAAAATATTACAAATAAATTTTTATTCAGAACCAACTGGCAACTCTATTATAATATTCTTCAAGATCAACAAAGAAATTCAAGTTAACAAAGAAAATCAATCATTAATCAATAATAATCAACCCAATAGTAATAATAATCAAGAAATTAAAAATAAAATAAATAATGATATAAACTTATTCAACGAAAATATCAATAACGCAAAAGAAATAGCAACCCATAAAATTAAATACCACGAAAATTACTTAAAATTACCAAATAGCATAAGAGATATCATAAAAGAAAGAAATCGCACTCAGGAAACAATTTCATAAAACCTTGAACCCACGACTCAAAACTACAGTCAACAAACTTAATAAGAAAATTAAAAAACTCTGCACAGACTATAGGACTAAACAATGGCAAGATAAAATAGAAAGTCTTAGCATAGAAAACAACTCTATATGGAAATTTGCAAAACAATTAAGAAGAAAAACAACAACTAATCATTGCATTAATGGCCAAAATGGACCAGTTTATACAAACTATGAAAAACTGAACATCTTTGCAAATACCATATTACTACAATTTCAACCAAACAAAGTCACAGATGAGTCCTTCACCAATGGTATTAATTCTTTTATTCATAACTATATGCAAGCTAATATTCCTCATAATACCATTACACCAACGAATGATGATGAAATAATTAAAATTATTAAAAATCTAAAGACCAAAAAAGCCCCAGCAGAAGATAATATTACCAACAATATGATCAAATATTTACCATTGGACTTTATTCGCAAACTCATTAATATTTATAATAACTGCCTTAAAATATCATATTTTCCTACAATCTGGAAAACTGCTACCATAATTCTTTTCTCAAAGCCTGGAAAAGATCCCAGAATACCTGAAAACTACAGACCTATCAGCCTGCTTCCAGTTTTAGGAAAAATATTTGAAAAAATAATTTATAATAGAATTAAATGTTATCTTCACCCAATTCCGAAACAACAATATGGCTTCAGAAACAACTTATCAACTGTTAAACAACTCATAAGAATTACTGAGATTATAGGTCAAAATATTCATCGCAATGTGTATACAGCTATGGTCATGGTCGACGTGGCAAAAGCTTTCGATAGAGTATGGCACGAAGGCCTACTATACAAACTCATAAAACTCAACATAAACACTGATATAATTTTACTCATCACCTCATATCTAACTCATCGCTTCTTCCATATTAAATACAATAATGAAAACTCTATTACTCTGAACATCAAAGCTGGAGTCCCCCAAGGTAGCATCCTGGGCCCAATCTTATACCTATTTTTCACCCATGACTTCCCCGGCTTGGACAATAACTCAATTCAAATTGCTTTCTACGCAGATGACACTGCTATTATAGCTGATTCTATGAGGCCGAATAATGCTATTCATAAACTTCAAAATGCGTTAATTAACATCGAAAACTGGTGCAGTAAATGGAGAATAAATATAAATGCTGATAAATCCCAACTTATAGTATTTAATAGAAAAAAGAGAAATAAAATAAAATTACTTCAACATAATAAACTCTATCTATTCGATAAAATCATTCCGGAAGTGAAAACCGTTAAATATCTTGGATTAACATTTACTACTCAACTTTCATGGACTGTACATATCAACAACGTTATTAAAAAAGCCAATCAAACTTATGGATGCCTATTCAACTTAATTGGAAAATACTCAAATTTAACACTAAAACTCAAGAGACTGCTCTACCTTACAATGTTAAGACCCATCATCACCAATGCTTCACCTGTGTGGAATACTATTACGCCAAGAGACAAACACAAACTTAGAGTGTATCAACATAAAATGCTTAGAAAAATTACGAAGGCGCCCTACTATATTCGCAATAAAAACATTTCAAAAGATCTGAAAATTATTGATATTCTAGAGCATATTGCTAACCTAAATAAAAAATTCTACGATAAAGGAATTAACTGCACAGATGGTGCATTTAATCAAGTTTTTCGCTATGAGTATCTCATAGAAGACTGTAAATATAGGCCAATCGCCAGACATTATTTAGATGAATATATTTAATATAATTTTTGTATATAGAGTATATAGCCTTACTTAACCTCATATTACTCTTCATTTATTCAGGATTATTTCTTATTTTTTCTATTTTCACTGTATATAACAATTTTATTTCAACTTTATTATTTCCTCTACTCTCAAGTAGAATAAAAATTTTCAACTCATTGCTCTGCCCCTCAACTCTCTGCTGATTGGCTCTCACCGCCAAGACTCGGTTCTTCACGCTTCAAGACTAGCGTTCCCTGTCAGTACCGCAATGTCTTATCGCAAATGTCTTCAAGGACTTATCGCAGATGAAGAAGTAAAGGCCTGCTCCGCAGGCCGACACTTTGTAAACGAAAATAGATACAAGAAGACAGGCAGTTTTGTGAAGACAGTGAGTGAAGACAATTAGTCGTGACTGCTAGTCTAGAGAAGCTGTTCTCTGTCTGAGGTATTTGAGACCTGTGATTGGAAGCTATTTCTTATTGTATCTGACGAATTGTAGCTGTATAATTGGGATTGCTACAGCTGCAATTTCTTATATCTAGTGAAGTTTTTACGAATATAAGTCTTGTGTTCATTAAGTGGTTGCTTTATTCAACTCTCAATCGACACGAGCCCTTGAAGCTCGGTACAATATGGTCAGATATTAAATCTTTCTATATCAATTTTTAGAAATTTCTGGTAACTAGCCATATTTCTATTTTATTATTAATTAGTAACTATTTGTTAATTCTATGCAGCTATTTATTTTTTCAAAGGAGCAAATGTATTGATTTTAAATTTTGCTTTTATATCATATACATGTTTAGAGTTAAGATGTTTCGAGTTGAAAATAGTATTTTGCTACAGAACACATTTCAGAAAATAATGTAAGGAAATCAATAATTTAATTCAAAAAATAGTTTTTTTCTAAATTATTGAAGCTTTTTAAGTTATGGTTAATACACAATAACTTTGGATGACCCATTTTTGGGGTTAACAAAATAATGAGAAAAAAATAAAAAAGAATAACCCTATAAAAACAATAAAATTGTTGTTTACTATGACTGGAGAATATTTTCATATTAATAATAAATAACGAATCCATATTTTTAAATGCGTATTTAAATTTCATAAAGAAAAAAATATGGAGAACCATTTCTAAAATTTCTATTATAAAATAATCTGACTCTATGCATAATTCCAACACTCCCTGTGAATATACTTGAGAATATTGTGAACTATGATTAAAGATAAATATAGGTCACCTGTTTCCTAAAATAAAGGTAAAAACAACCATGAGAACTACAAAGAGGTGTTCAGAAATTTGGAATTAAGTAAAAATGGAAGTTCTAGAAAGAAACAAAAGTCTCTTTGAACTTTTAATGGATTTCTTTGAGACTATGAACAAAAATAATGTTTCTAAATAATTCCAGATGGCGAAAAATTTCCATTGCAGTAATTGTTAAGAACATTTCTTTGTTCTTAGTAATTGCAAAACATCTGACGTAATGGACAATTTTGCAAACTTTTTTGTTATAATTTTCAAACACATGTATTTTATTTATAATGTATTTTATTTATAATGTGTAGAATTATTTGTTGATTTAGATCTTGAATATCTCTGTTGATAAGAATTTCAACTGACTAAATTTGAATTTAAAACATTTATTTTTAAAATTATTTTTATTTAAAATTAATAAAATTTTTCCTTTATATATTTTAAGGTTAAAATATATAAATGCTCAGTAATTAAATTTCTGAAATAATTAACTTTTAACTTCATGTAATCACTTTTTTCATTTACTTGTATGTGCAAAAAAGAATAAGAAAAGAATTGCGACCGTTTTCTATTAATTATTTAGCATAAAATTAAGATTTTGTATAATTTATCTAACCAGTTTCGTAAAATATTTCAAACAACATTTCCACGCATTAGACTTTTAAAATACTTCATGAAACAAAGCTAGAAACTAAAAAAAAGCCTTAAATATCAATTGATATTACTTAAAATAAATTTCTTTTTACATTGACAACATTTATACAAAGTGAAAAAAATATCACTTAATCACCTCATCAAAAGTTTGAATAATAAATATTTGAATCACATTTATTTTTATTTTACTTTTAATTTAATTTAATATATTAATTAAAAATTAAAAAATATATAAATTAAAATATGTAGTATAGTTTTTACATTTTATAAATGGAATATATAAAATAAAACGATTGATTTAATTCAAGTAAATATTTCTTAATATAGTTCAAAGGTTTAATTATTCTAATATAGTTAAGTTTAGAAAAGAAATTATCAACATAAAGAATTATTTTGCTTAAAATCAAACATATTTTATAATTATCTATACTTTCAAAATCAAACTTTGCAAATTCGGTAGCCAGATAATGCCTTAAATTCAATAAAATGTAAATGTTAATAATAATAATGTGTAAATAATATATGTAATTAATAAAATAGAAAAGTTAAATGCAACACTCATAATAAGATACAGTTCGTGGCTACACACACACACACACACACACACACACACACACACACACACACACACACACACACACACACACACACACACACACACACACACACACACACACACACACACACACACACACACACACACACACACACACACACATTATAACCTGAATTTCTATTTTTTTCAAGGAACTCTTTTTTAGCATGGTAATAATAATAATAAGTTAAAAACAAAGGTCAATACTAAGAAAATCTTCGAATTTTTTGGTGTATCAAATCAGTATTTCAAATTTAGTTAAAAATTTACCACGAGGATTATCAAGAAAGTAAAGATTATTATTTGTTACTGTTGTCTTGTCGATGGAAAAAAATTATGCCGAATGGAGACAAAAGTCAAAAACAAGTTTTCTTAAACTGGAAGCTTGGAGACTGAAAGATGTTCTGGGGTAGTGAGTGGGGAATTTGTGAGGAGTGGCAATAATAATGGCCTGACATTTAAAGACATGCTTTGAAATTAGTAGGGTTTACGGATAATTTTTACAAAAAGTGTATGATATACAGTTACTTTCGGGAGATACCTTCATTCTCTTGAAATGACTCGTGATTTTGCTGAAGAAAGAACCCTTTGGGCAGTTGAGTTCCAGGATCTGGGGTTTTCATTCATGACTTATTAATGATTAGTCATTATACTGTCAGTACATTATACAATATAGACTTATTAATGACGCCAGAACACAAGTAGCGAATTACCTAAGATGACAGTACATTGCCTAATGAACTAGCAACAGAATTACTAATGGCGTCCAGTACTTAGTCTAATATAGCAGCGACAGAATAACTAATGCTTGCATTAGATTACACTACACTAGTTAGTGTATAGTATTATTAATAGTTACATAGTATTATTAATGCCGCCAATACACAGATGCCACCATATATTGCCTACGTACTAGCAACACAATTATTAATGCCGCCAGCACATTGCCTAATATAGTGGCCACAGAATAGCTAATGCTGTCAGTACATTACACTAAATACAGTTATTGTTGCCACCAGAACACAGATAGAATTACCCATGCCACCAGTACATTAGGCAGATAATAATTGGATTTTACGTCAAAAGGCACAATGATCAAAAGAAACTTTTAGAGCTAGTGTAAGAGTGTTTTCTGTAAGATAAGAAAAAATACTTCACCCTGTCATACAAAATAGAGTTCTATAAATACATCTTATTATGTATCTTAAAACAATTTGATTACGTATAGATTTTATGAACCTTTACTTAACAGAATCGTTTATTTCCTGGAAGGATTGAGCTTCTTTACGACTTTTGTCCAAACTCACGTTTTTGCAACAACCTGAAACTAATTGCATCTTTTCGGAAGAGACATTTTTGATGATTTGAACCTTATTTTAACAATTTCTACCTTTTACATAAGCTGAAATAACTTGTCTGAGATAAGCATTTTGGAAGGGATTATGAGTCGGAGAATATAGTGGCCACAGCTGACTTATTGAGCAGGTAGTAGAAGAATATAAATGTGAGCTCTGAAATTCTTGATCAGATATGACAACTATTTAAATATAGGAAATGATTAAATAGAGAAGAGTAAAAGAAGTTTCAAATATTTAATAAAATTGTTTTTTTTCCAATGATTTTCAATTTTTACAACAAAATGTCCTTTTCTTTTTGAATAGCTCTCGTTTAAACTATCATATTAGAATATTTTGTCTCACACATGCATGCATTTCTTCTTATAATGTAATTTTTTTTAAACACTTAATACTTTTTATCTATATTAATATTCAAGATTGCAAAAGATATATTTCAGTGTGGTTTTAAAATTCTATAAATATTATACCTGTATATGCTTAAAGTTTTAAAAACTACAGATTTTGTGTTGTCACATTTCAAATGCATCATTTTGTTTTTTATTAGTTTTATTTATGGAAAATTTTTATATAGATTAGGGCCCTCCATTGTGTGAGTTTACTTACACAAAACTATTTTTAAGTTGTCTAGCAAAACTAGTATTAGTTAAATTTTGGATAGCACTTAATTTCCAACTAATTTTATTTTAAATTTAATATCAAAATTTTCAATTTAATTTTAAATATTCAAACTTAAACTTAACTCAAATTTTCAATTTAAATAAATTTAAAAAAATTTTATTTCTAATTTAATATATACTAAATAAATTTTTTTGTGCGAAAATTGACTAAAATGTAATCAGTAATGGTAAACAAGCTAAAGCTAGTTGATGCAAAAGATAGCTTGATGATAATTTTGTCTATTAAAAAAAGCATTGCGGTCACAGTTACCAATCGCAAAAAGCAACTAAGTATAGTAAAATTTCATTTTGTATTAAAAAAGTTTCTGTTACATTATACTTACGCAATCGATCACCGATGCGATTGCTATGCAGTTTTTGCCAGAAATGAACATTGGCGTTTAAATAAGTTTTATCAATAAGTGATCATTGGTTAGTTTTTAATGCAAATAAGCATCTTCCCTTGTGATATTGATTATTGTATTATTTTTTAGTAGTTTCTCAAAAACGTGAACGTATACATTATGCAAATTGATTATTTACGACAATAATTTGCGATTTTTTCTTTCCCGTTACAGCGATTATCAAAAGCGGGATTTTAATGGAAAAGTGTCGATTATTATTAAAAAAAATTATTTAAATGAAATCGAATCAAAAACTTATATATCTTTTAGATAAATTCGAAATTATATTCATCTCCTTTTCAATTGATTCCAAAAATTTTGAAGAATTCGTAAGGTATGGTCAAGATCTATATAGCAATATAAAAGAATTCAATGCTATACTCCGAAAGCAATTGAATAATCCCAAATTGAAACCACTTTCAAGCATTTTCCGAAAAGGATATCAAATGAAAATGGCATCGTCCGCAATCCCCTAAGACCCCATTTCAATGGAAATCCGGGCACGTATATTATACGTTATTCCTCCAGTTGTCACAGGCTTGGCAGAGAAAAAACATTTAAGTTAAAACGCATCCAATTAGAGCCAGCGTTGCAAAACTACATAAGCAAAAATTAGTATCGTGTTTAAAGAATAATATGATAAATTGAATCAAACTGACAAGTATGCTTTTGAAATCTTAAAGTAAAAACTTTCTAGTTAATGCATTTTACATCCTATTCAAAAAACTTTTTAAAAATTGTTTAGTTATATTGAAATAATCTTTTTTGTTAGACGTACAGATACTAATATTATCACTAAATATGTTATTATCATTTAATATATCTTTAACTTTTTGCTAATTTTTTGTTTTTATTAAAGTAAAAACTCATTTTGTTCACATAAAATTAGAATGCAGAAAGAAATGATAAGGGTAAAACTCAAATATATTCATGAATTCAGCAAATTTATTCATGACTTTACAGTTTCATTATTCATTTAATGATATGAAACTTTAGAATTAGTTGCAATAAAATTAGTAAATCATTTTAAAAGTTAATCTTGCATTATATTTTGATGAATTATATAATTGAAATAAATACTTTTTTCATGTTTATAATCACTGATCAAAAACAATGCAGGATATTGCAATTGAAAAATTATATAAAATTAGCATTTAACGTATGTATTTTACATAGTAATTTATAAAAATTTATTATTTGAAAAACAGCTTAATTCAAATTACTACAAATTAAATGTTAAATTTTTCTGTTAAAATACAGTAATTTTTAATTATATGTTGCATTTTTAGTGAATTTTTTAAAACTTTAAATTATTTATTTTAAATGTGTATTAAATTTTTAAATGAATAAAATAATTAAATATTATGTTTAATGAAAAATATTTGTAATAATGGATACTTGTAATTAAGGGCTAAAATTGCTTTATGTAAAAGCTTTGTCAACATTATTCCATGTAACATATTTTGCTACGAATTTCTATTTTTTGATTTGCTAACGAAAATTATATAAATATATGGTAAAAAGTATTTATGGAATTGTGTTTTATATACATACTCAATTTTTAAATTAAAGTAACTATTTTATTCAAAAATATATTAATGATTGTTAATGTGTACAGTTAAAATCTAAAATTGCATTTTGTCAATTTTTTAATTTTTTTGTTTGATAATAAAATGTACTATGAAATGAATTTTTCAATAAAATATGTAATTTTGTCACTAAACTTGTATATTCTATAATTACTTTGATAATTTGCTAAGTATAATTTATTTTCTCAGTAAAAATTTTTAAAATCTACATTTTTTACTGAAAAAACTGTTATATTGTCTTAGACATATGTATGTAACACAAACTGTTTTGTTCTTCCAATTTCTTAGATCAAAAAGTATTTGTCAATTATCTTTTGAATTTGAACTTTAATCGAATGATGAGGTTGATATATAAGAGTTTCCTTCCATTTGCTGCTCAACCTTGTGCCGGCAAAAGAACATTGAATTCTCTTGTTTTAATGTTCACCGACCGAATCAACATGACATTATTTGTATAATTGATGATTGGATTCAGAGTTTTTGATACTTGATACTGGCAATTTTATCTATCAGTAGACAAACAAATGTTATCATGATTGTGTTAAAAATATAAATACTTGATTTTAGAAATTTATGCTTTTAGTTATGTTAGAAGTCTGTTTGAGTTGTTCAGTAAAATGGTTTACGCAGATGGTAAAAACAGAGATATTCGAAAGGAAAAAGGAATTTGTGTTGTAATTAATTATGAGAGCAGACGATATTTGTAAAATAAAAACTATTCAATTTGAAAACAGGAAATCATCATAGAAACTTTCATACACTATGAATTTTTCTATGAATAAATACCATTTCTTACCTTTCTTTATGATATATTGAATTTGGTTGATGTTTTAAATATCAACCACGATTTCATTATGAAATTATTATTTCGTTAACAGCAAATTCTGTGGGAAGCACATATAAAATATTTACATTTTTTTCTAACAATAAGATCAAAAATTGTACTTAGTTTATATTTCACATTTTTTCCACTTCTACTTCTGAATGAGCAAATAGATTCCTATTCACGATGAATTCAGAACATACCCTAACTGTCTATCAAGTTTCCTTGTACAATCAATATATTCGAAGCAAAATGATGGATAAAAACTGCGTTCGGGTAAACCAGAACTGCTTTTCTATTTTGTTATTTTACTGCTCGAATGATCGATCGTTGAAACTTTTTCTCGTCCCTTCCCAAACAGATATTTTCCATTCTAAGAAAATAATAATACAACATTTAGTTAGTTCAGGTTCTGTTATAAAAATTCTAGAATTGAAGAATACAAGAATAATATTTCAGATGCTGTGGAAAGCAAGTAAATTACAATATTCGGTTTTATTAACTGTAACTTTATTCAGAAATGAGGTAAAGATTCAACAAAATAAGTATTTAATTAGTTAATCGCCAATAAAAACTCTACTGCTTGCTTTCAGAATAAAAATTCATCCTAATGTTTTATTTTATTATTAAAAACTCATCTTAAGTGCATTATTTTATTAACAACAATTAATCTTAATTGCTTATCTCATTAGTAAATTTGATTGCTTACATTTTGATTATCTGATTTCAGAAAGGAAATTTGGAATCATGTAATAAAACGTGAGAAATGAACTATTATAATATTTTTTATTCTAACAATTTATTACGCAACAATTTACTTAGGTTATTTTATAAATAACAATTAATCTTAAAAAATCGCTTATTTTTTTAATAAAACTTTATCTTGATTACTTACTTCCATTATCTAATATCAGAAATGTAATTTGGAATCACACTACACAAAATTTAGAAATTAACTACGAGAATCTTTTTTGATTTTGTAGGGACGTAAGAAAATGGAAGTTAGAATTAGCCAAAACATACATTTATTACACTACACATGATTAAAAAAATAGTTGCAAAGAAAATACTTAATAATTATTAATAAAGTTACATAGTACCTGTACAGTACAAATTACAAACAAGGTTATTAATGAATCGGATGGTTTGACGTTCCCCCCTCATATCTCGATACAATCTTCTAACTCTATTAGATATTGAATATTTTGTATTGGGCAGTAACGCCATCTATTGTCAGTACAGTTAATATGGATCTGTTGTTGTCGTGTGCCAGCTAGGATGGCAATATGGGGTGCGCTGCTCCACTTTTCCAACTGAACCCTATTTTGGTGTGGAGTCCGACTTCCTCAGTACACACATGCCATAGGGACCCGTTTATAGTGTACGCAACCATTCACATTTCATTCATACAAGGAAACGACAAAGACAGGGTAAATAGAGAAAGAAAGTACATCCATGCCCGAACCGGGATTCGATCCCAAGACCTCTCTATCCGTAGTCAGGCACTCTGACCACTAGACAGGGCGGGTGGCAATATGGATCTGTTACAATTTTGATTAACGATAAATTCTGGTTAATTTTAAAATAAACTTTTCATCAAATTTTTTTAAACATTCCTTAATTATCCATCTGAAATAATAATTTAGATGAATTTTTATAGTTAATAAACCCTGTCAAATTCGGAATAAATGTTAATGTCATCACAAGAAATTTATAAAAGGTAGTATCCCTATGGAAGATATTTGGAGAAATATTGGACGTTTGAGCATTTTCTTTCGGTCGACTGAAGGTTGGACTACCACCTCAAGTAGAAATATTTCTTGTGGTTCAAGGTACAGTAGAATTCCAATTATCCAAATTCGTTGGAGTGGACATCATTCGAATAATCAAAAATTCGGTTAGTTGGATTTTTTCAAAAAAATAGATTCATTTTAATGAATTATTGCACTTTGCAAACAGGAGAAAAAACTAGATATTTTTTAAGGAAAAAGAACTTTTAATCAATTGAATGAAAAGGCAACACTTTTACAAGTTAAGGTACTTATTAGTGGTGTATATTAATACATTATTTATATGCAGTATTGTAAATGAAAGTTATTTTTTGCTCAATTTCTCTGTCAGAGTAAGCTTTTTAACTGCCTTCATCTGTTTTCAGGCAGCCAAGTCACGCCTCCCCTTGACAGTGAGAATTTGCATGTGGTCACAATCGTGCTGACGCTCCTTCCACTTCAAAGCAGCTTTAGTGTTGGCATGGAGGAATATGACCTTAATGCCTTGGAACAATAAGGTCATCTTCTTCCTTGACACTTTCAACAAGTTTACCATCATCTGCAGTTGCTGAAATGCCTTGGAACAATAAGGTCATCTTCTTCCTTGACACTTTCAACAAGTTTACCATCATCTGCAGTTGCTGCAATGTCTTGGAACAATAAGGTCATCTTCTTCCTTGACACTTTCAACAAGTTTACCATCATCTGCAGTTGCTGCAATGCCTTGGAACAATAAGGTCATCTTCTTCCTTGACACTTTCAACAAGTTTACCATCATCTGCAGTTGCTGCAATGCCTTGGAACAAATAAGGTCATCTTCTTCCTTGACACTTTCAACAAGTTTACCATCATCTGCAGTTGCTGCAATGCCTTGGAACAATAAGGTCATCTTCTTCCTTGACACTTTCAACAAGTTTACCATCATCTGCAGTTTGAAATGCAATGTCTGATTCATAATCCATTCTCTTAGTTCTTCAGCACTAACTTCTGAACATCCAGGAATTTTCAAAAGAATGCTCCTGAATTCCTTGAGTGGCACGTCATTTTCATCTTCTCACTTTTCTTACCTTTCCTTTTCTTCTAGAACTTTTTTTTCTGATTTTCTTTCTCTTCCTCAGCCTAATTTATTTTTCTGAAATTTTGGAAGCGATTCGGATAATCAGTGATTCGGTTAGGCGGAGTCCATATAATTGGAATACTACTGTACTTTTATATGTTCTGTGAATTATATTTCATTTGCAAATATGTACAGTTGACTACTGAATGCTCATTGTTCTGGATTTCATTTTGGTAGTTCGTGGGTTCAATTCCTCCTTTTCTAAGGGTTATCTATTGTGGTTATGATATCGCTTGAAATATTAAGTCTTCATTAATTTATTTCTCGTGTGCAAAAAGTGACAATAGAGTGACAAACAGATCAAACTCTTTCGTGTTCAAAAACTATCACAACTATAAGAATATCAAAACATTCACTTGGTCATTGCAACATCCTTTTAAAACGAATTTGTCCTAAGTACAGGATTTCATATAATTTATATCTGGAAAAATTTAAATGCGATGAAGAATATTTTTGAGTTTGCATGACAAGAGCTTGACTAACCTTTTCACCACCTTACTTCAAACCTAGTAGTCAGCTGAATTATTAACGCTCCGGTCTTTGAATTAATAGAAGTTGCAGTTTTTGATCTAATTAAGCAGTCATCAAAGTTAAAAATGGAATGTTAATCGATGAAGGAACCAATATAGTTCCAACCTCCGCCACTTTGCCGAAAGCGTAGACACATCTTCTGCTATAGGCGAAAACAATGCTTTCTTTAGGAAACGGAAATCATGCATAGCAAAGCAGTGTAGGCCGGACTAAGGTTATCATGTTTGAAATACTCTCTTGTCAGCATGAGCCACGTAATTTTGAACAGCAAACTGGTAGCCTAATAGTTAACGCTCTTACCCTCTGTTCAACAGTTTGTATGTTCCTTGGGCATGGATGTTTGTAGTGAAATCCACTTTCAACAATAGGTCCCTGTCCACTCAGCCCTCAGTTGGAAAAATTTGGCACCCTCCTCTCCAATCTAAGCTACACCAGCGGGAGGACTTTGGATGTCACAGATGAACGTGGACAAGTCTCCAACCTCCGGAGCTCCGGAGAGGAAAAATGTGACCCCTCTCCTGACCGCGACAAATGATGCTTCACTTTGCTGATTTTAACAGCAACAGTGGGGTATTACTGAGCCACTGGCGCTCAGTGAAAACAATAGTAGATATCGTTATGCCTAGAAAAATTTCTCTGTGGGAAGGTAGATAAGTAATAAACCAGATGTTATGAATATTCTGCTCCTGCTCCCAGTGGTTATGCGTAGAGGACAATTTTAAAAAGAATGAATATATGTGTCGATTTTCTTGAAGCGTGAAGAATTCCGAACTGCTGAATAATTTTAATTAATGACATCACAGCATCAGCAGCTTTATTTTGCGTTAAAATCAGTATTCATTTAGTAAAGAAACCAATGCAGTTCCTATCATCGCCGTATTGGCAAAAGCGTAGACACCTATTTTGCAGTAGGAGATTCATTACGGTTTAAAGTAATTACAAACGTGCTTATTAAAAATTCTGAATAAAATAGTTTTATATTGAGTTAGCCAGTGATAAAATTCCTGGTATAAGTATCATTCCATTATGTGCAGCTTCTCTGAGTTCGAATCAGGACAAACAAAATAAAATTTTATAATACATAGACTTGCTATTTTATAATCTTAACTAATTTCTTTCTCAGAGTCCTTTGAACAATGCTTTCTTTACAAGAAATGAATTCATAGATTTCTTTCTCTTCAACTGATGTACAAAAAAATTGATGATGGAACAAAGAGTTTGAAATCGCTGTGGCCTGGTTGGATGTTGTAGCAGCATACTTCCCTGTACCTAGAGCACAGTTAGGCTCTACAAGTTAGAGGAAGCAGCCAGATGGGTACTTTCGTAATTTAGAAGCCGGAACCCAGCAGAAGATCCTCCACTGCTTGATTTGCCACTTCCAGTGGTATCCTTTCACTTGGATGACATTGCTACCATGACCTATTCATGATGCCTCAGCCACCTGTAGTGAACATGATGGTTCTTAGATTAAGCAAATTTTCGAACTCGCTTTCACCAGGTAAGCAGAATGACGCTTGAGCAACCCCACTATTGAAGCCTTGTGGTCTGGTGGAATAAGCGTCATTTTGTTGACTAGGAATTGATGAGTTCTATACCCGAGACTCAATCGGAGAGTCGTAGTATTCAAAATGGGTATTGAGGCTACATAAAATATGTAGTAGTTGGAATGTTTCTTTATTGGGGTGAGGCATGGTGAGGTAACATAACAGAATTTAAGACCGACCCGCCCGAGGGCACACGGTCAAAACAGTCAATTGCGAGTAGTAATCCCGCCAAGTACGAGCGGCACATGTGTGGCGAAGCCACAGTGCGCAGCTACCCCCTGCCAGAGCAACAATACCGCAGCACCAGGAGACGGAGAATCTGGTCTCAGGATGGATCCGAAAACCCTGGATGGAGCCAAGCCGTCCGGCGACCAATACCAGTCAGGTATTGCACCCAGCCCGGCCACCACCACACTGCGACCCACCAAGACCCCCCTGACGGAGTCAAGGCGGTTTGCCTTTATTTAACCAAAGTATACAATGCAATATAAAAGAGGGACAACACAACTCTGTGTCCCAAATTATAAATATACTTAAAATTAACAAGTGTCTTGCTTTAGTAAGATAATCATGTTACAAACTATGTTACAACAATATTAATAATTAAAAGATCAACAAGGTACTTTACAATACAAATACTTTGATATTTACATAATAGTAATAATTTAAATTAAGGTTACAATTAAACTAATATTTTATGAATAATCCTCAGTTATTTTATTTTGAAGTAAGATATTTATAATTTTTTCTGTCGCTTTCTTGAATTGATTGTTATTTAATAATTTGATCATTTCCATATTTCTATAATTTTTAGGGAACATGTGAGGTAAGTGCCAGTTCAGTTGTCCACCTCATCACTTGATAATAGTTTAAAAATTGCTGTTTAGTGGTTTTTTAAGCAGAAATATGCAGTCGCAAACGAAGAAAGAATAAATTCGTAATAAGCAAGAAAAATAATTTTTTTAATATATAGAAAGCTATAAATCTGCACATGAAAAAAATTTATCGCTCTTCTAGTTAGAAGAATACAATTTCGTTAAGAGAAAACGACCCAACTCTAAATCCCACACCTAGTTTAGCTTTTTAAAATCCGTCATGTCAATATAGTGCAGGAGAGTGGCTGCCAGCTCAGGAGTCGATATCCTCACTTGAAAATGGAATAAAAGTATGAGACAGTTTAGATTTTTTAGTATCTTTATGCGTCGGAGAAAAGCAGTTTGAAACACATCCTAATAATTTAGCCTAACTTTCATATGTATGATAAATGTGTATTGCGGATTAAATATTAAATAATGTATATTTTAACCAATCTAATAATGCAACACAATGGAATGAAAAACGCCATGTCCTTCCATTCACGTGATGAGACGTTGACAGAAAGAAGCCAGCTCAGACTTCGATTTCGTCATTTGACCATGGTTCAACGTGACAAAAAGACTGATAGTGTTAAGCGGCTTTTCTGTCAGAAGAGAAATAGACAAACAGTAACGTAAAATAAACGAAACCTTTTTTTAATTTAAATTTGGCACTCATATAGAATGAGGATAGGATTTAATTCAGATAGATAATTAATCTCACATAAGACACAAGCGCGGCATTAAAAATCAAAAGACAATCTTTAAATATCCAATTAACACTTATTATTCCGAGTTTAACTAAGCAATCAACTTCTTAATTAATTTAGTTGATTTTATTTACACTCTGTATATAATATATTGTTATCATTCAAAAACAAGACTGCTTTGTCACATTATTGCCATCAACTATAAAATAAATTTCAGAACTCTAAGGAATTCTTGTTAATTTTTACTTGACATCAAAGATTAAAGAGTTGCTCTAAAATAAATCGTGGAGCTTTGAAATTAAAATTAATGAATCAACTACGACGAAAGTATAATCGACATCAAGGGGTGTATGCTCCCTTTGTTACCCTTCTACACAGTGTTTATTTATTCATTCATTTCATTACATCCTTCTCCGAACATTTCGGGATTTAAAAAATTCCCGCTTCTCCCAGCGATGAAAGACGTCGGCTTTTTTAGCACTTCGATTATTTACATTAAGAACTGAAAGAGCTGATGCCACTCGATGAAGCTAATTTTTGTAGACGCATTTAAATATTCAAGGCTTTTTTTGGGTGTGGGGGATATTTTAGTCAAATAGGTTCTATTGATTAACATCGAGACTAAAGGAAAAGTGAGAAGAACTATAGTAAAGGAAAACTTTGGAAAATGTACACAAAATATTGAATTTTGGTGCTAGTTTATTTAAATATGTGAGAATATTTTTTCCTGGAAAATAGTAGCTTTCTTGATATCTGATTTTTTCCAAATATGTTGGAATTCTTTGATATATGTGAATCCATTCATCGTAAATTTAAATAAATCTATGTATATTTATCTATCGCTATCTGTCTACTTGCCTATCTGTTTGCTTGAATATTGTGAAGATATATATTTCCTTGAACATGATATCTTTATTGATGTTTGAATTTCTCCAAATATGCGAGAACTTTTGAAATATATAAATCCATTCATCTATGCATAATTACCTATCTATGTCTATCTGTTAGCATAACTATAGTAAAGGCCAACTTTGGAAAATTTACAATACGTTAGAAAGCTGTTATTGATTTGTTTTTGCCTAGTTTGTTATGCTAATAAATGAACAATTTGCAACATTTCACATCCTGTTTAAAATTTGTAGTGAAATGACTTGGAGTCCACTTAAAACTGGAAATTCTGATCCAATTAACTAATATGTTCAAAAATGACTACATAGAGAGAAAGAAACTAGACCTATCCATCTGTCCATCAAAATGAGATGTCTTTATATCCCAAAGTGTATAGATTATCTGTCAACAAGTATTTGAACACACATGCAAATGAAGATTCGTATCTGTGGATGTTTCACGAAGTATGGATCGAGATCCTCATACCAGTTCAGAACAATGAGGATAGTTGTGGTCCAGTTCTGTGGATGTTTCTTGTGGTATTGAGTCTTAATCCCAATTCATGATAATGAGGGTATCTGTGGGAATGATTTGTGGTTGGATAGACTGATCTGTGGATGGTGTGAACTGGAATCCTCTATCCTAATTAATGATAACGGTCTTGATCTATGAATGTTTCTAGGGAATGGGACCATAGATCCCAGTTCATGATAGACTCATTGTGGATTACGACAACAATATGCTTCCCACGCTGTTGTAATTTTAAGTAGTTGGATCATGTTCCAGGATGACAACGCTACTTATGCAGTTATCACATTCAACATGGATTTATATACTGATTGGATTGGCTTGTCCAGACTTGAATCGTATTGAACATTCCTGAGATGAGTTGAATCACCGAATTAAAGGGTGCAGCAACCACTTAAAATCATTGACCAATTTTCTCCTAGCCGAATGGAAGAAAATACAATGTCCATCAGCAAAACACTTGTGGAAAATGTTGCATAGAAGCTTAATGCTGTAATTACTTCATCTGAACGTTCTACAAGCTATTAAAATGAATCAATTGTGTTTATCTCCTTTAACACAAGTGTTCAAAAAGTTATTTTAAGGTAAGATATCTGATTGTCAGAGTATCTCTTTCTGCATAAATACAATTTATGTATCAAACCGATTCCCCTTAAGTTTATTTAACTTTTTTTTGGTTTATTGCTTGTTTTGCAACTTGGTTTGCTATATTTAACATGTTTTACTTTATATTATAGAAAAGGTGAAATGAGACATTAAAAATATGTGACATTGATTCAAAGTTTAATTTGCAACATTATAGTAAACAATTAGCGGAAGTAAATAAAGAGAAGTATATTTTTACATGTGCAATCAGGTGATTAATAACCTCTAAAATAATCTTCAACATTTCACAGTAATTGCATCAAGAGTTATTAAAACACATACGCATGTTTAAAACGTGAAAATTTTTTATTTGCAATGCATATATATATATATATATATATATATATATATATATATATATATATATATATATATATATATATATATATATATATATATATATATATATATATATATATATATATATGCATACATGTGTGTGTAACTCATTAATTAAAACTGCAATATCATTAAGGAGAGCAAATAAAAAATATTTTTATTGATTTACTATGCATAAAAAGTATAGCATGAACACAAAACGATGAAATTTTGAAAGCAGTTTGAGGACTTAAAGGGGTGAGAAATTAGAAGAAATATTCGTGCAGTCTTTGCAGTTAAAACGACCCTTATCCGGTTAAAGATGGATTCAAATAGTCTCGGATGACGAAAACGAACAACTCATTCCACGCTACTTTGATTCTAGGACATTCTTCCTCAATCGCAGCAGTGGGAGATAGGTGACAAGACTTTCTTTTGCAACTCGTGATCAGATGTTTTAATTTGGTTAGAATTTCAGCGGTCGTGAGAGATAGAACATTAATTGAATATCTTCTCGAAGATTAAAAAAGGAAATGCGAGTCTCGAATCTTATTGTCTCAATAATTAACTGTTCTTAACAAGTCGAAAATGTACCAGTCGCCATTTGAATCACCATTGAACTGGAGATGCGCATGTTGCGTACCTAATGGTTGCTCAGTAACCTAACCAACAAGCAAGCTAAAGAGGCAGAGCTCTTATGACACTCTCAAATGTACCTGGGCGACCAGCATTCTTCTTGAGATTCTAGAAACTTATAAGGCCATCAAGTCTCATTCAAAAACAGGACTCGTCTGTAAAGCACTCCTGAATCTATCTTTATTATTGCATATGCCAGACTCACCATATGTCTTTATGTTGATTTTGCTACTCTATTAATTATTAATTCCGTGGGGAGCTATGGAAAAAATGGTGCCTACCAGAGCTTAATCCTGACCGTGGTATCACCTCTATTATCATCAGAATGTGGACTGGGCACGTGAGGGGTATGAAAATCATACCCGACGGATTTAGAACCTACCCCTAATGCAGGCACTGCACAGGAGTTCCGCTGGATCCGAGGCATCTCTTCAACTCAACTGCATCTCTGTTGCCTCGACCCGCTTCAACATCGACCCCAACTGCTGCCATTGCACCCTTTATACGGAAAAAGCTTAAGATGTGGCCAGGTATGTGCCCCATACCTTTGGTAACATATGACTTTTTCTTCTTTTTTCTTCTTTCTGCCTCTTTTTTCTTCTCTTTGCACTTGTCACAGGATAACAACAACATTCATTATTAATTCTATCATTAAGTATATATTAACTCTTAATACAACTCTTGTTTTACAAATTACGTTTATAGAATATTTAATATATCCAATATTTATATTGTTATATAATTATTATGATAATTTTTAAAATTTATCTTAAAAATCATCTGTAACTGTTATAATTAGTTTGCATTCATGGTAATTTTTTGATAATCCATACAAAATTATAAAAAAAATAAAAACCAAAATTTTCATAGGAACATTTGTGCATATAATAGAAAAGGCAAACATGCTATTTATTACTTGGGGAATAACAAAATTATATATTTCTTACAATTTATACATGTACTTTCTGAGAATATATATATATATATATATATATATATATATATATATATATATATATATATATATATACATACATATAAATATTGACACAAACACATATATTTTATCTATAGAAAATATTTGTACCGTAAATAAAATGATTTCGTCATCGACAACGCTAAATAATTTACAATAACTTTCATTACAAAGCATTTGGAGTGAATTTATCCCTTTTCAAAAACTACCGACATTGAAATTACTCAACTGATTTCTCTTCTTCTTTTTGAAATAATTCGCCTACATCGAAATAGAAAGAGTCTCTTGCATTTGAACTCATAATACTGACGCGCTGCTTATCTGCCTTAATTGGCAATTGCCCGCCAAAGGTTATTGATTGAGCGAAAAACTAATGGCGCCGAAAGAGATTAAAAGAAGTTTTCCGAATACAATTAGCCGAAAAAAATATTTCATGACAGCTTTCTTGTTTTGCGAAACGTCAGTTTGATTCATTAAATTTAAATCTGTAACTAATTTGCATTTGAGACATCTGCTCGGACGAGCAATCGCACTACGAAAGTACAAAGGGAATTCGGCTCGTCTCAGTTCTTTAATCTCAGTTACAGGAAAAAGAGTAACATCGCTCGTTTTTATTCAATGAATTTAATTTGATATTTAAGATTATTAGTTTAAATATAATTTATTTCTAACACACATTTTGATTAACAAAAAAGCGCCTTTGTACCAAATAACATGTCTATATTGGATTTTTCTCAGTATGACTATTTTCCTTTGGCGTAGCTGTCTCCGTTACATTACATTCTTTACTTCTGGAAAGAGAATAACCATACATTTTTTCTCTATTTAATAATAGTGTAGTGAGTGATCGGTTAACGAACAGTTCGGATTGCGAACAAATCGGATAATGAACACTTTCACGAAAGATATTTGTGTTAGGACAACGAACTGAAACGAATTCTAAGAAACACTTTTCAGCTGTCGAAGCATGATGTGTTGGGTTGCCAAACCCAGCAGACCAAAAATTGTTTTTCATCTCCCTTGAATTATGTTGCTTGCCACTTAAACTTCAAAGTTCTATACTGGAAATTTTTTCCAGTAGAATATTTATAGCCAAAATAGACCATCGGTTTTGATTTCATTCAAAACTGAAACTAATTTCATTTTGAGCACCCTCCCCCTTGAGCTCTGACATCCTCCCACTTCTTCAACGAAGAAATGGCAGGATGTCAGAGCAATGGTCTTAAAATGGTACATAAACCAAGCTCATATAAGTTAGGTTAGAGATCTTTACAACAACAATGCTATTAATCATTTTTGGTAAGCCTTCAAAAAACGAGAAAATCAATCGACATTTGACATGTTCTTTAATGTCCTATAAACAAAAAATGAAAGAAAAAAATTCATATGTAAAACCATATGTATGTTTTATTTTTTTTATTAAACTTACTAAGAAATTATTTAACTTTCTTTTAATTTAATTTTTAAGGTCAGAATGAATCGATTTCAAAATAGAAAAATCTATGATCGCTTAAAGAACAGTTCGGATAGCCAAAATAGTCTTGTAACGCATTATGTTCTTTAATCGATTCACCAACTCTATAACATGAAATTAGCAATATTATGTGATAATTCCCTCTTTCAAACCGTATTTGCCGGCGTATTAGACGCTCAACCTTTTTATACACATTTTTGAAAGGTAAGACTTTATTACTTATCATATTTTAATGAGTTTATAGCATTTTAAATATAAATGCACTATTTTGACAAGATTTTATTTATATCAATAACAGAGTGTTCTCGTACCCCGAAGTTCTATCAGTGATCATTTCTGTACATGTAGAAGGTACATTTTTGTTTGAGACCACAGCAGAAGTCAGAAGGCAACCGCGTCCATGTTTCCTATTTATGCAAGTTCAAAATTTCCTCAATTTCCTCTTCTGTTTTCGATTTTTCTAATTTAAAAGTTTCGTATTTTTAAATTTATAATTATCATGTATACCATGATTTACAAACCACGCAATGATTAAGCTTATACATCAATAAGAAGTTTTATTTTAAAAGATTAAATTTTTATAATACAAATTTACAAAATAAGAATATATTATATACTTTTATATATAGTAAAATTTTATAATAGTTTAAATTAATTAATTGGAGATTCAATTATATTTTTATGAATAAAAACATTTATTATGCATTTTTTTGCCAAATATTAAAATATTATTTCGAAAATTTTATGAATATTCATAGTTTTCGACTTGAGCGTAGTTAAAAGATGGTTGCTTAGTTGTCAGAAATAGGAAATCCGAAGACAACAAACTAGCCTAACCGAAACTGCATCGTCCCAGTGGGCTGGTCATCTAACCAAAATGTGATAAGTTCCATACTAATTGTTGCTGTTGCACCAGCATGCTTCCCAGTACTGAGTTGGGCTCTACTACTTCGATAGAAGCAGCGAGATAGCTTATTAATTTTTAGGCAGGAAAAAAGTAGAATACACCAAATGCTTGTCCTTCAACCCCCAGAGGTATCATTTCGCTTGGAGGACATTGCGAACTCAACCTATTGAGCATGCTCCGCCGAGAAGAATCTTTTGTTAAGTTGGGATTCGAATTGCTACCTTCCAATAATGAGAATGACTCCCTAGCCAACTAGGCCGAAGCGGCCTTCATCACTATAGGTGTCACATTTCATGAGTACAAATGACAATATTTTAAAAGCTTGTCATTCACAACAATTTGCCCATAACACTTGATGAAGTGACTGTATTCATTTTCAAGATTCTGTGCAGTGAAGCGCGAATGTATTTTCATGATTCTGTGCAAATGAGTTAAATTAACGTTTATGGATGGAACTATTAAAAGGAAATTATTGTTTAAATTGAAATCAATCTTATTTATGGTTTAAATTAAATATAAACACCGTAGTATAAAAATTTTGACATAAAACGTAATTTTATTTTCTGTTATCCAGACCAACATCCTGACAAAAGTTTCATTTTGTCCCATGTTGCCATTGTCAATTAAATTCCGGACAAAAATTTGTTGGACAAACAGAATAAGGAAATTAATATTGATAGTTACTTGAGTTCTCTTGTTTGGAAGAACTGTTAGTGAAATAGAAAAATTAATTTTTAGCTATTGAAACTCCTATCCTTTATAAAGCTGATTCAATATTACACATTCAGAACGTACTGTCTTGATATAATAAATTTTTTCATCATTTTTATCAATTCTGACTTGTGAAATGTTGGAAAGTGTGTAATCACATTCGCTGCCAGAGGGATAAAATACGAATATTTTAAAAACCAAAAAGTATAATAAATATCGTTATATGTAGGATAGTGCTTAAAACCAAAAAATCTATAATAAGTATCCATTACTCTAAAATTAAGCCCACTTCTATACTGTCAAAAACAATAATTGCAATCAGCTGATGTGGATTTGATATAGGTTTTAAGGTTTTCATTTCAATACAAAACTTATGTTCAAACAACTAATGTTTAAAAAAGTAAAATATGGTATTTGTATATAAAATTTTATATATATATATATATATATATATATATATATATATATATATATATATATATATATATATATATATATATATATATATATATATATATATATATATATATATATATATATATATATATATATATATATATATATATATATATATATATATATATATATATATATATATATATATATATATATATATATATATATCAAGCTGACCCAGCCACGTGTTGCAGTGGATGAGTTTTTATAATACATTGAATCAATTTTTTACTAATTCTTGGGTACAATCAAATTAATATTTTCTAAAAAATTTAAAATAGGTTCATTCATATGAGATTAAAAATAAAACATTTCGCAAAAATTTAAAAGTAATAGGTAAAGTATCGAAATTTTGAAATTAAATACAAACCAACATATACTTTCTGAATTTACATTTTATTCATCTTATATTAAATTATAGTTTGTAATCAGTGACTTAGTTACAAAATATACTATATAAATTAAAAACATCTAAAAATAAATTGTTATAAATGAGGTAGATAACATTGACATCGAACTATTATTTTTTTCAATTTTAAATTATATTAAAACTAAAAATTCTTTCCGCGGCATTATACTGAAATAAAAAAAATTAAAAGAATTTATCATTTGAATAAATAAATTAGATCAAAATGTACTGCTAAATAAATTAATAATTATCAAATTATAAAATAAAAATTAATAAAAGACTATCAAGAAATACTTACATGTTTTCGAGGTGGTAGGAAAATTAGTAGAGAAAAACAGTAATAAATAAAATTTTATTATACTATTTATAATATTAAAAATATTCAAACTGAACACTGCACAATAATAACACTATACAAAGTATAATTATGAAAATGATTCACGAAAAATTGTTATAGTATGATTATACATCATGAAAATATATGTAAATTCTATATTTAACCACGCGCTTGCTCGCGCACGTTAATTTTCTCGAAGATGGTATAATCTAGAAAAAATAAACACTTCGCCATCTGCCGAATACCTGTGCAACTTAGATGCTAAACCGCCATCTATTAGGAACTTACAGAACTAACCAATAAATAAACACTAATGTCGTATAATAAATATTTAGATCAATAATTAAGAGATAAAAACTATTCTATCTTTTAAGTTGGACCATATTATAAATGGTTACAAAATTTTATCAAAATCCGTTCAGTAGTTTCAGAGTTTATCGGGAACATACATCGTGACACGAAATTTGTATATATATATATATATATATATATATATATATATATATATATATATATATATATATATATATATATATATATATATATATATATATATATAACATAACGTAAATTTTAGTTTTCTTATACATTTTCCTATGTGATTAATATAATCTTTTTAATTTAAATAAAAACATTTTTATACAAACTACCTATATTAAGATTGAATTAATTAAATTACATTTTTATTTTTATATTCCTTACTTTTTATTTCCTTTTCTGTATCTTTTTTAGTTATTTACATTTTTCTTTCAGCCGACCGATGGCTGAGTGGTTAGCGCTCATGATTCCTGAGCTGTGGGTCCCGGGTTCGAATCCCGGTTTAAGCCGGGATGTAACTTTTTTTCTGTGTCCTATCTCTTCTGTGAAGTTGTATGAATGTGATCCACCCTATGAAAGGGTTTGTGGTGGTATGACGCGGGCAACGCTACTCGCCTCCGTGACTTGGTTCACAGGTGCCCGCTGGGTAACGACAAATGATTAGCAGTCACTGGCCTTGTTGTGGCAAAGGGTTCGTTACTATGAAGTGCCTGCCACTGAAAAGAAAACATTTTCCTTTCATGAATAATTTTACAAACATTATAAAAATTTATAAGATCAGTTTATTCTAAATAATTAAAATTTTACTTAAAAGTTTTCGTTCCACAGTACACTTGAAGATAAAATTACTATTTCTAATATTGGAATTAGATTTTCATTAATTAATTTATGAGTTAATTTTAATGTGGTTATTAAATAAAACGACATTTCTATTTTTGCATTATTTTATTTTATTTTTCTAAGTCGCCTTTTCATTAATTTATATTTTCATCTTTAATTTTCAAATATATTTCATATTATTGCAAAAATTGTAAGTTTTTACTTCCTTTTTTATTTCCTTCTGTATCTCCTTTACATTAATCTACATTTTCATTTTTTATACTATTATTACAAAAGTTCATAAGATAATCAGTTTATAAGCTAACATTACTATATAATTTAATTTCATTCCATGTGAGATATTTAAATTGAAATTTGTCATTTTTAACATACTGGAGTTAGTTTTTCGTTAATTAATTTACAATAATCAATATTTTAATGTGATTAATTAATTAAACCACATTTCTATCTTTAAATTCCTTTTTTTATTTTTCTGTATCGACTTTTATTAATTTTTACTTTTTAAGCGTTTTTATTATTTAAACACACTTAATATTGCAAAATTTCATAAGAATTTGTACTTTTCTATTTTCTTTTGTATCTCTTTTACATTAATTTATAGTTTCATTTATTATACATTTTTAATGTTATTACAAAAATTCATATGACAATAAGTTTATAAGCTAACATTATTAAATAATTTAATTTCATTCCATATAATTTATGTAAAAATAAAATCGCCATTTCCAACAATGGAATTAGCTTTTCATTAATTAATTTATAGCAATTAATTTTAATGTGATTAACAAATTAAAGAACATTTCTATCTTAACATTTTTCTATTTTTTTCTATATCAACCATTCCTTAATTTATATTTTCGTTTTTATTTTATAAATATTCTTAATATTATTACAAATATTCATAAGATATTCAGTTTATACAATAAAATTATTAACTTTTGCATTTTATTTCATTATATCATCATAAGAAAAATCAAGTTAAATTTTGCCATTTATACGTTTGTAATCAATTTCCATAATTTCATTAACAAAGAAAAACTATAAAATTCTTTAAAATCTAGTTTAATTTTAAGTAAATTTTTGTGTATCAGTGAAAATTTTACGAATCACATTTTTCATTGTTTTTATTTACCTTTTTCTAAGCCTTATTTTCTGCCAGAGAAAATTTCACACAAGCAACGTTTTTTCATTTCTTATTCTTTATATCCTACAAATTATTTAAATGAAAAAAATTAAATATAAGTTTTCAAGTAAATTAAATACATTAACAATATTTTTTTCAAAAAAAGAATGGTCCGGAGTTTAGTTATTTTATAATGCCCGGCTACAAGTTTTTTCACCTGTCCTCACTAAAGGGGGAGGGGAAGAGAGGGTACCTTATGCAGTGGAATCTCAGTGGGTTGCCATCGTAGAGCCGAAAGTGGAAAAATTTTAAAACAGGAAACAAGAAGAAAATCCCCAGACTTGGTCTGCCACTCCCAGAGGTATCATTTCACATAGAGGGCATTGCGATAATGGCATATTTTACGCTCCTCAGTCTCCATTATCGAACACAACAGATCTTTGATTGGGCTGGGTTTCGAACTCACTACCTTCCGATAACGAGAACGATCCCCTACTCAACTATCACGATCTTATTTAGAGTTGCGTACATTAGAGCCGTCTGAAAATGTTTTAGCACCTTTTCAATAAAATTCCCATTATCGATGCTAAAATTAATTTAATTCTTTTCACGAACTCTAAACTCTCTGTTAACCCTAGATTCTATTAATAATACCCTCTGCTAACCCTAGATTCTATTAATAATACCCTCTGCTAACCCTAGATTCTATTAATAACACCCTCTGTTAACCTTAGATTCTATTAATAACACCCTCTGCTAACCCTAGATTCTATTAATAATACCCTCTGCTAACCCTAGATTCTATTAATAATACCCTCTGCTAACCCTAGATTCTATTAATAACACCCTCTGTTAACCTTAGATTCTATTAATAACACCCTCTGCTAACCCTAGATTCTATTAATAATACCCTCTGCTAACCCTAGATTCTATTAATAATACCCTCTGCTAACCCTAGATTCTATTAATAACACCCTCTGTTAACCTTAGATTCTATTAATAACACCCTCTGCTAACCCTAGATTCTATTAATAATACCCTCTGCTAACCCTAGATTCTATTAATAACACCCTCTGTTAACCTTAGATTCTATTAATAACACCCTCTGCTAACCCTAGATTCTATTAATAATACCCTCTGCTAACCCTAGATTCTATTAATAATACCCTCTGCTAACCCTAGATTCTATTAATAACACCCTCTGTTAACCTTAGATTCTATTAATAACACCCTCTGCTAACCCTAGATTCTATTAATAATACCCTCTGCTAACCCTAGATTCTATTAATAATACCCTCTGCTAACCCTAGATTCTATTAATAACACCCTCTGTTAACCTTAGATTCTATTAATAACACCCTCTGCTAACCCTAGATTCTATTAATAATACCCTCTGCTAACCCTAGATTCTATTAATAATACCCTCTGCTAACCCTAGATTCTATTAATAATACCCTCTGCTAACCCTAGATTTTATTAATTAACTCTGGATTATTAACAATCCAGAATTAATTAAAATTATATTCCATATATTAGTGTCATTTCAAATTCAGTATTTTTTAATGTCGAAGTATAATGTCATCATTATGATTGTAATATTAATACACATTACTGTTATTTAAATTAACTATCTCAATTTTTAAAATAATAATTTTAATAACCCTGCGTAGTTATAATATGTTAAGTAATGTCATATGGCGCGTTGAATTCAGAATTATTAATGTCACCATATAATTCGCAACATTGTATATCAAGGAAATATTTTGTAGCAAAGAGAAACAAAACTTAATTAAACATTTCTTCGGTTATCAAATGTTAGCTTGGATTCCTGGATATTGTAATTATTTATCGTAACCTATATATCTCTGTATTAGAAAATTTTTTTGCATAATTATCATTCTTTTACAATTTTCCAATATTAAAATGAAAGACATTCTGCAATTTTAAAATGTACAGGTATGTTTGCTTCTAAAATTTTCTACAATTGTTTTAAAAAAGATTTGATTGTGTGTGTGGCATATTATTACACCCGTAAATAACCAATGTGTGGCAGATGTTAATTTTTCACATCTGTAAACAATTTAAATTTACAGTTAACACCTTAATATTATATTGTAATGCAATTTCTTGTACTTCCTTATAAAATTAAAACAATTTTTCAATAACTTATTTAAACAAAAAAAATAGGTAAAATAAAGGATAAAACTTAATTTTTAGCTACTCTCCAGATTGAAATGCATTTAGGAAATCTGTGCCAAATTTGGAAGTTATTTTCTGGAGTGCGAATTGCACGCGTGAAATGAATTTACATCGACAAAGATTGCTATAAATGCTTCCCTCATCACTTCCATTTCCCGCAGTGGAAATCATCGGGTGGAAGTGTAAATGGCAACAGTTACAGTCGCGGAACTGGAAAAAAGATTCCGGGAAGAACATTTCTTACTTCTAGTAAATAGCACAGTTGGCGATATTGGCGCTTTCGGCACCTGAGGCACGTGCACGCAATAGTCACGAGGGTGGGGTACAAGTGGGGAATGTATCACGTACAGACTACGACATGAGCACGAAAATATCTCGGAAAACCAAAATAAGCAGTAGTGAAAAATTGAGAATATGTTGGATGGGGCATTCGTTTGCTAAAAATGCATTGTCCAATGCACACAACTATATAAAGTATGCAGTCAATGTTTCAGTAATAAAAATAACAAATGGAGATACTTAGAAGAGATTTTTTCCTGACAAATATAAATAGATGAATATATGGATATATTACTTAAAGATAAGATAATAATTAATTATGGATATATTATTTAAGAATGGGAACTAATTTTGGTGTTATAATTAATGTCTCTTTATTTTCTGACAATAAATCAAGTGGTATATAATTATACTCAATTACTGAAGTTCTAAAAAATAGTTTTTTTTTAAATAATTTATGAACGTTTATGGTATAAAAGTTTTGATAACATGGAATATAAAAAGACATTGAATAACATCTAAAGATGAGGCAAATGAAAAGCAGAAGTAATGGAACCAAGGATTGGCCATGCTTGCTTTGCCGTTGTCTATGCGAATTGAAGTCAGTAGCGTGTGTCTTTCGTTTAACCAGAGCACCAAGAAGATGAAAGAGTACTAAACATGCTTGGAAACTAAACACTCTGATTTTGCGTTTGGCTGATTACCTAACCAGGTCAAATGCATCGCAAACCAGGAATCTCTGTCATGAAAACAGATATGGGCACTGTAGGCCTTGGTAACCATATGGGCTATCGTACCACTGGATATTAATGTTATAATTGCATTGTTTGTCAGCGTGTGCCTTTTACTGCAGAGAAAAATTGTGAGGATACCTATGAAAAAATCATTCTTTTAAAAAAATGTCGATGGTGGAAAAAAGTTGGGAAATCTCAGTATTAAACCAGCTCTAAATCTTATTTATTTCATTGGAATTCTTTCTTACTTATGCATGTATGAAAATTAAGAAATAATTTTTACTTTTGTATCAATAATTTATACAATATCTGGCATACATTATTCAATAGTAGTGTACTCAACTTATTGGTGCCAATTTCGGTTATAAATTTTTGTTGCTGAATTTGTCACCAATTTCGCGAATGTTTGGGACTGCTTGGAATTTGGTTAAGTTTCACATGTTTTCCTTCTTAGAAATCGTTAGAACATTCTTTGTCACTATAAAGAAAGGTTCTGCAATCTGTTCTGTTTCGTTTTTTGATCTTTTTTTGACGCATTTGAGTTTTTGGAAGCTTCCGGCTGAACAAACATGATGCAAGCGACAAGAATCTTCTGTTTCATTCCTTGTAACATGCTTTTTAATTCAACATGTTTTTTCTCATCAAACGAAAGTTTTTCTGGTTTGGTTTGATTGTCCCTCAACGATCATTTTATAGCACACGACGGCTAATTTAAATTAGATTGTACCTATGAATTAAAGTGGATTTTGAACCATTACAAACATCCATGCCAAAGGTGACATTCGAACTCACGAATTGTTAAAATGAAGGCAAGAGCGCTAACTATTCCGCCGCCAGCCCAACAAAATTTTTATCGGATAAGTACCACGTATATTGCTACATTTCTCCTTCTCATTTATATATAATAAATAATAATACAAAAATCTTTGCATTAAAAACAATAATAGCAGCATTTGTAATTTCACGTATCACATAATAAATATTTATTCGTTTGTCTATGAAAACCAGAAATACATACAGGGACATTTTAGTTAACACTCTAAAGTATTCAAATACCCTTTAACATACAAAATATAACTCTAGTAAATCTCACCAGCTTTGTTTTTTATTTTTACTTCCATTAGAAAATTCTTTATCAATTTCATTTTAACTTAAACAAAATACAATGAAAATTTAAATAACAAACTAGTTAAAACAGATCATATCACTTAACTATAGCTTTTTATATAGTTTCAAGCATTTATATAGTTTCAAGTTCATTACTCACTCATATTTATCACATCAAAATACACAATTCTAAGAAATTAAAAAAAATTTGAATATTAATAATTTGTGAAGATGATGACAAAATAGGTATACAACATAAGAAAGTTACTATATATGTAAAAAACAATATATATATATATATATATATATATATATATATATATATATATATATATATATATATATATATATATATATATATATATATATATATATATATATATATATATATATATATATATTCCTTTTTATAATTTCCATTTTTATTATAAAATTTTGTAAAAGTCAATGAATCTTTAAAATACTAATTTGATTAAATTTTCTCTTTTAGAATAAGATTTTGATTTAGATAGAAAATTTTTTTAAGAGTAGTTACTTTGCATTTCTTTAAGTATAGATAATTGTATGAATGTAAAAATGACATTTAAATTTTATATAAATTTAAAAACAATAAATTCATTTTTTAATATCAATAACTTTTAGTTTTTTGGAAGATAGCTTAATGTAATTTTATTATAAAACAGTTTAAATACTGCTTTTAAAAACTGGTGGCGGGACTAATCCCCATCTGGTCTAGTTCCACTAGACCAGATCCGTGAAATCAAAGACAACCAAAAAGTCCAAAAGCAGATGTGGACTTTTCACAGCCACCTCACGAGAAAACCCCATGCACTTCAAGATGTGTTGCAGGCAAAAAGGAGCATTGTCGCACTTGGGGCATGTTGGGTATTTTCTTTCACCGTCCTCAAAGATCATACACTTCAAGTGGCCAGTAGAAAGTCGAGACAGTGTCGTCTGATGTACTTTGGAGTCCTTAAATGTTGTGGCGGCTCCAAGATGTCTTTGGAAGTACCAAGGATGAGCAGGAGGGTCAGACCAGGTTTTAGAAGTAAGTTGCTTAATAATGAAAGAGATCTCTGATGGTGTTAGTGCCATGCGATCTTCCGGGTTCAAAGGATTACTGGCGGCAGCCTTTGCAAGGTCGTCGGCTACTTCATTCCCAGGCAGACCAACATGCGAGGGGACCCACTGGAGGGGGAGTGGATGTTGAACTGAAGGGCTTTTCAACAAGAGTAGAATACTTCTACTAGTACTGTCGCCGATGGATTGCCAATTGAAAAGGTGCTGGATCGAGGATCGACTGTCTTTAAGGATCCATATCTCCGAGAAATCATTTTGTGTATTGTTAGCTAACAAAGAAAGTCCACTCATGATGGCGATGAGTTCCGTTCTGAAGATGGACGCGTGGTCAGCAGTTCTTTTTTCAAACTTGATGGAATGGTTGGGGAGTTCAATACCGTTGTCAGTTGCATTTGTCTCCAATTTGCTTCCATCAGTATAAACCCTGGCTGTTCCTATAGGAATCTTGTCAATAGTCTCTAGAGCCAATTGCTTTAGTAAGTATGAGTGGTCCGACTTTTTACTTGCTTCGAGCGTTAAGTTGGGATGGAAAGTGACTTCCTGAAGGCCAAATGCAGGGTTAATCAAAGGTGTCTAGCAGAAGGGCTCAACATAAGGATACAGCAAGTTTTGTAAGTGTGCTTGGGAGAAAGGACTATAACGTTTTAATCTTTGGGTATTGCTCCAATTAATTAAATATTGTGATGTTCTGTGTTGGTCTCCAAAGCTGATCAGTTTATTGAAGTACTTGGTTAAGCAATACTTCCTTCTCCTATGTAATGGTTGAAGATCGCACTCGTACAGAGCTAAATTGTTTGGGCAGCTGTTGCGAAGTCCTCCAATGATCCTAGCAGCACTCTGCTGAATTCTTTCAAGCTTTTGAAGGTTAGAATCAGAGGCACAAAAATAAATGGTTTAAAAACTAAGTTATAATATAAAAATATATTAATTAATATTTAAAACACTAGGATATCTTCCCACGATTTTGGTTTACTTTACCATAAAACCTAAGAGATAAGTGAAAGTCTTTCGAGAAGTAAATTTTTAAATATTTTGTTAATGAGAAACAACATATACATCGCATTTTAATTTATATTGCGCACCGCAAATATGTTTGCAGTTGTCTGGAGTGCAAATTAATATAAAGAAATTATTATTAAATGCTTAACATGAGAAAGTAAATTTCTTACACGAATAATTATTAACATGCTTATTTCATTATAAAATCACATGCATAATGTTCTGTTTTATACAATGAATTTTGCACGAGGTACTTAAGTGCATTTATCAATTGATGGACATGATTTCGTATTTCTGACATGCTAGCATATATTTTATAGCATAAGATTTTAAAACCAGTGAAAGGGTTCTTCTTAACCTTGACACGTTTAGTTTTCTAGTCTGGCTTTTTTGCAGATTCCCACACTATAAAGCATGAAAATCAAGAGTCTCTTTAACATTTAATTTGTGAATTTCATATAATAAAGATGTAATAAATTCATGTAAATATTTAAAAATTTCTTGTATTAAAGAGAAAAATATCCCTTACCGCTTGCTGTTTTCTAAACATGGGGTGAGTTGCCCCACTTTTTCAACTGAACCGTAATTTGGTGTGGAGTCCAACTTTCTTAGTACACACATGCCATAGGTACCCCCGCTTATAGGGTAAGCAATCATTCCTAACTTATTCCTACAAGGAAAGGACAAAGACAGGAGAGAGAAAGTACATCCATGCTCGAAAACTTCGATTCAAAATCGGGTCCTTTTTATCCGTTATCAGTCACACTCACCGGGTTGGTGGCCCTTTACCACTTAATGTTCAGCAGTGAATAACATTGAATGTGGGACATTCCATTCCAAATTACGGGTTATCTTAAGAAAATATATATCTATTTATAATTTCTATATTTATACAAATTCATTTCTAATACTTCAAAAATTCCGTAAAGGGTCTGTGTCAAAGTTCATCCTGCAAACAGACCATGATTGCTTGGCACAACATCGAAATAAAATAGGTATCCGTTCATTTAGCTTATGCCAATTTTGTAATTCGGACAATATGAACGCAGAACATCATGAATGGCCAAAATTAGAGATTCTCAAACAAAGAATAAGATAAGCAAATTGTAGTGAAACTTTCCTAAACTCCCTTTAAAAACTGCAAATCTTGTGTTTTTTATCCTTGATAATTAATTTTTATGTAATGTTTAAATTTTTACTTCTGTTTCCTTGTTATTTTGTTCTGGTTATTATTTTTATTGCTGTTTTTTGGTGAGGATACTGCTCATGGTGGCTGCCTTTCTTTTTCAGAGATCGTCACCCGGGTCAGGCAAGAAATCTTTTCTTATTGGAGGAGATGCATGAATGGTATGCGGAAAATAACTCTGGTACTCTTCTGATTGGGGTTGGCAATAGGCGTGATCAGAAAGCTCTCGATAGATTTCGAAGATTGGGCGCACTAGTGTACAATGTCATGTAACGAGCCACAAAGTTTATGCCCTGTGTCCAAAATCCAACGCTCCTCAAGACGATCCTGGCTACACTTCAGCTTGAATTGGTTTGAATAAAAGCGTGCTACTTCTCTCCATTGCTTGAAAGCTTTCGGGATCATGAACTTACTTTATTGTTGCTGTCAACCAGGAGGGATAAGCTACAAGAACTATACAAACTTTAAATGTTTGTTACTTTTATTATATTTGTTCTTTTGTGATACTTCAGATGTTTTGCTCATTTAGATTGATTCTTCCAATAAAGCCATATGTAATAGATACTCATCTGTAAAACTGGCATTTTGTCAAACTTAGGCTGAGATTGCAAATATTCTTTTTAGCATTATCTTGGATTTAGTATTTTTTTTTTTTTTTGGCAGATTTTTCCCATTTACATTCAACCAGGACTTCTCCCTCAAAATAAACAAGATTATTAAGAATGTGGTTAAATATTGTGAAAATATTTACTCATAAAACATGTTTTTATCTTAATAATTGTTGGTAAATATAACTGATGTTTTGAAATTTGTGTTTATATGTATTCGTTTTTGCGCGTACAGTAAAATTTTAATTCTTTTATTCTTTTCTTTTGTTAAATAATCCCAATACTTTACACTTTTGCTTGTATTTATTATCAATCGATATCTAATCGATTAAATATATATATATATATATATATATATATATATATATATATATATATATATATATATATATATATATATATATATATATATATATATATATATATATATATATATATGTATCTCTGGTGACCTAGAAGCTGAAGTTGCAATTCCATTAACATAATATGTTGGCTTGATCCTAGCGTGAAATCATCAGCAGTCTACATATACTTCATACTGTTGGCTTCTCTTATTTTAATGTGCTTATTTCTATATAGATGAGTCGTTTCATTATAGAATATATATATATATATATATATAGATTTATTTACAAGAGAACTCATTAATTTACGTTACTCAGCTACTAGTTACTACATTCCATGAATTTTTTCTTAACTACCAAAACAATTGCCATGAGAACTACTGATGTTGCCACTCAGGCGAATGAAACTTTGCGCTCAGAATACGTCGATGGAACTAAGGTGGATGTCCACTATTAATTACATGAAATCTTTTTGAATGAATTTTAATCAATATTACTAATTTACATTTATAATATAGTTTATGTTATTAAAATAGAATTGTGTCAAATAATTTCAGAGATACCATGTCTATGTCATGAAGACCAGTAATTATTTTCTCTTTTTTGAAATTTCAATGCTGTGGCTACATCAAACGTTAATAGACATGACACTTTAGATAATAAATTTGGCAACATTTGTTATCGTTTCTTACTTTATATTCCTGTCTACAGACTGAAAACAGTATGAGACGTTATCCTGCCTTATGGCATATTTAGGAGCAGTACGAAATGACTAAAACTGAACCATTCAACAATTAGGAGGTCTTGTCACTCAACCAAACCATCAATGGCAACCTCTACAGTTTATAATTAGACAGGGTAAATTCAAAATTTGTCGCAAGGTGGGCAAGTTTCATCCCTCGCTGTGGTATTATTCTTTATCATGATTACTCTATGCTACATGCTGCCATGATTACTCTCCAAAAGTAATTTTGGTTGGGCGATTTTACACCATCCTCCTTATTCTCTTGACTTGGTACCAATTGATTCTGTTCTATTTCGTGCATTAAATAATTCCAGCCCTTATTCAAAAAATCTTTGATCTTGATGATGTGAAAAATGCCATCAAAGAATATTTTAACTCGAAATCACTGGAATTTAACAGCTGTCGGAGTCACTTTTTATCAGAAAGAAAGCAAGAGATCATAGATAGAGATCATTCTTTATGCTTCGATAATACTATATATATTGTGTGCTTTTATCTCTCAAGCCCCATTAGTTGTAAGCACATAATTTCTATTGAAAAATTGTTTTAAAGAAAGGACAATTCTCCTGTTATGCAATTTTTAGATTTAAAAATTTGATTCTACGAAAATTGTAAAATCTAATTTTCTATAGGATCTCCACACTTTATGATTATGTTTCGTAAAAAATCTTATGTTCTTTTCTTAATTAATCTATTTAAAGTGTTTCATTTCTCTAAGACAAAACATTTAGCGAGATATTTAGTTTCAAAAATTTCAATAGTTTCTGTCTATTTTAAGGGGTCAGTTATGTTTATATTCTATGTATATATCATATATATATATATATATATATATATATATATATATATATATATATATATATATATATATATATATATATATATATATATATATATATGTTAGTATAATACAGAAAAAATTCCTTCGGAAACATAACCTTTTGTAGAAAAATATTTTTCCCCGAGCATTTAGGATGTAACCACAATAGCATCTAAGATCTGTCGGAAGCCATGTTGGAGTCAAGCACAGAAAATCTAATTTGTAGTTGCAATAAAATACCGAAATAATGAATTATAAAATTCCATAACATTTATTTTGTTTTATGATAAATTACGGAAGTAAATATTCTAAAACCTTCAAAACTGATGCACCTTAGTTTGAAAAGAAAATACATAACAAAGTGAGCAGTATATTGAAAGAGAATAAATATAATACAATACATAATATTTTAATGTTTGATATAATCACAATGCATAATTTATTCACATAACTCTCAAAATGAACAAGTTATTGAAAACAAGATTACAGATAAAATGAAAAAATTTGTTGAAATAAAAAAAAGATGTTACAATATCGGTCACCGCTGGCTGCTACACATGTATGCAACCATGAATTTAATTCTTTAGGGATGTTCACCAGCATTGAAAGTATCATATTATAGTACGTATCGAAAATACGTTAACGTACGTCTGTGGGTGCTGGTGTATAGATTTTTCTTTAATAAAACCGCAGAGAAAAATATAATGGTTAAAGTCTTGCAATTAGTGAGAGGGGGCATTCAGTATTGCCAACAAATCCGAAGATGCATTCCTCAAAATATTCTTGGAGAAAAAGCTTTACTTCTACTACTTTATGAGGTTTCCTTTAGGCTGTGAAAACACAATTGTGGAAAAATTAACGTACTAGTATTTAACTGAGGTATACAAGCACGTAAAATTTATAAAATCTTTAAGGGGGAGATAGGGTAGTTAAACGTCCCCTGAACGAAATCATCAGAGTCTGATTGATTAGAATTGTGATAAAATTTACATATTTTGACCCTAGGTGTCTTTGATATAACTTCTAAGATAACATATATGCCATCGGGGCTGTAGCTACACATTGTATATGGGCGGGAAAAAATTTGTTTTTAACCAAAATGTGTTTCCCAAGGATTTTACTCTTGAGTTACATGCAATTATAATTTTATAATTATTATTGTTTTTTATATTATTTCATAAACTACTATTTAAAGTAGACAAAATATTGTAAACTTTGAAACAAATTATCTCACTTATTTTTATGTCGTAGAGAAATGAATTTTTTTTTCGTAGAGAAAGGAAACTGTTAAGGAAAGGAAAGGGTAAGATGTTTCTAAACATTTATGGATTAGAGGGCCATATAAAAATTTAGATTTTATTATTTTTCCACAATCGAATTTTTAAAACTAAAGAACTAAAAATGACACAACATGAAAGTTCGCCTTTGTTTGAAACCTTATATATATATATATATATATATATATATATATATATATATATATATATATATATATATATATATATATATATATATATATATATATTATTATATATATATATTATTATATTATGTACTTCAATATTAGATTGCTCCCAATGATTTTCATTGATAAAATTTTGAAAAAAAGGGGGAAGTTTTTCAATTTTCAGAATACAAAAAAATCTATACTGTTGAAGTTTAAAATATCCATAAATAAAAACATAATAAAGCAAAGAATTTATATATTTTATAAAAATAAATAATTTAAAATTAAATGTTAAGTTTATACGGTTTATAAATATGGAGCAAATGGTGACTCGAAAAAAAATTCTAAAAATGTTGAAACAGTTTCTAAACTAAATCTTCAACAGATAAAATTAGAAGCCAGAGAAATTGTTTTGAGGGTCAAAATGCTATTCAGCAAATAACATATAAACGTACCAGAAATTCCAATAATAGTTATGAACATTCAAAATTAAATTTAATTAATGTAACTGGAACATGTGCTCTGCACGAAAGATTTGTAAAAGGACTGTAAAGGGACTAATTTTTGACAATGTTCGAAGCTTGAACTGGAAGCGATGAACCAGTCACTGCATGCAATGGTTCCATAGTGAGCTTTCGAGTCCTGAAACTAAAAATGTGTATTTCAGGAAGTCTCAAGAAATTAAAAATGAAGTAAACACACACACACACATATTAAATTAATGTATATAACTCAGTTATTATCACTTTTTTTGTGAAATATTTAAACGGTGTTTATTACAATGAATTTTTAAACAGTTTTTAAGAAATTTGCTTACTGCTGCAACCAGATTTGTGATTATACGAGGTGTGGCTATTAAATAACGAGACTGTCGTTGTAAAAAGTTTTATTCTTATTTTATACATAATTATTTATTATCGCCTTCAATGTACACCCCTTCTCTATCCCTGCAACGCTCCATGCGAATTTTCCATTGTTGGAAACAGTGCTGGAAGTCATCATTTGTCAACTCCTTCAGTACTCTTGCCGCTTTCTCTTTAACAGCTTCCACGGACTCAAATCTTGTTCCTTTTAATGCAGATTTCACTTTAGGGAACAGATAGAAGTCACATGGTGCCAGGTCTGGCGAGTAAGGTGGATGCTCTAACAGTGGGATGCTGTGTTTGGCCAGTTTTTGCGAGTTGCTTGTTGTTCAAACGTGAGAATTTTTGGCACCATTTTGGCGCACACATTTTTCATGTTCAAATTGTCATGTAAAATTTGCCGTACACATTCTTTATCTATGTTTACACTTTCAGCTATTGCATGAATACTCAATAGACGATCAGACCGAATCAAACTAGCAACTTTTTCGATATTTTCATCCGTTTTTGACGTTGAAGGGCGACTTGGCCGCGAATCATCTTCAACATCTTGTCGGCCATCTTTAAAACGTTTGAACCATTCAAAAACTCGTGCACGAGATAAATATTAACTGCCGTACACTTCTTTCAATAAATTATAAGTTTCAGTATCGGTTTCTCCGAGTTTGAAGTGAAATTTAACAACAATTCGTTGCTCTATTATTACACTAACCATTTTTTGGCCAAAATATAAAATAACAATGTTAACGGAAATGAAGGTTATGACTAAACCGTGTTACTTACTGAAATGAGGCTTAGGGCATTTTGAAGAGTCTACACACTAAACAGTCAATGGCGGACTACGCATGCGCACTTTTGCCGCCGCAGCGTCAGTCTCGTTATTTAATAGCCACACCTCGTAAAGTGCTTTGTTTAGAGTTCTGTTTTCAACACTTTTATTGCATCATAAAATGGCATATAATTAATTAATGTAAATTGCAAAAACTAATTAAGGTGAATTGAGCTTTTTCATTGAATTCTGTAATTAGTTAAGGATATCATTATTTAAAAGAAATATGATATAAGACTATTTAAAGTTGATTTCTAGTTAGGTTAAGAAAGAAAAATTTTACTGTCAGTGTATATTTACAATCAATTCCTACTTAGGATAAAAAGAAAAGTTTTATTCTTTCTCCTATATCAAACTTAAATTAATTAATGTTTGGAAAAACTGTGTGCAATCCATTATAAGTTTAAAAAAATGTATTTGAATTTGAGTGGATGAATAAAAGTATTTTTTTAACAATTGAAAATATAAACAAGATATGTATAGGGAGAGTGTGAAATAATTATAGGAATTGAAAAAAAAATGAAAATTAGTGCTTTACCAATTCTCTGAAATATTCTAAGCACAATTGAAGCTGCTTTATAAATTGTAATGCTGTATAACGACTTGGAATTCTTACCTGTCAGCACTGCAAGAGGCAAAAGTGGTGACAGATTATAAAGTGTGCCATCGTAACTTCAGAAGTGATTCTTATCAATATTAGAATCAGGGCTCAAGTAGAAGACCCCCAAACCTAGCCTCTGCCCCCGGAAACATCATTTCACATGGAGGACATTGCAACTATGACATATTTAATGTGTTCAAGCCGGCATTAGCGATTGAGAAGGATTTTTGATTGGTTCTGGATTCAAACATACTACCTTCTGAGAGCGAGAATGAAAGCTCGAACCAACATGGGCACCGCAGCCTTTTATAAATTGTTTCCTATTAGAAATTCGTAAAATTAATATGTTTCGAACTAAATCAGAAAGCTTTAAATAATATCGTTAGTGAATAACTTAATGAGTTAAAACATTTACAATTCTGATTTTGATTAAGTCTTTACAGAGTGTACAATTTAAATTTTTGAAAATTGAATTGCAAATATTTATATATAAAATAATTCTCTGCTCAACAAGATGCTACAAAAAAATGGCTCAAAAAATTTCCATATTCTTTAATTAAAATATGCACCATACTTATCATTGAAAAATTTTCTAGTTTACTCCATAATATAAATACTTATCTACACAAATGTGGGTGATGTGTTTTATATTTTCCTGTTTATTGTAATGCTCTTTTCCTGCGCGCCATACCACCACAAACCCGTTTATAGGGTGGGCCACATTCATACAACATCACAGAAGAAAGGACAGAGAAAGAAAGTAACATCCATGCCCGAACCGGGATTCGATCCCGGGACCCAAAGATCAGGAGTCAGGAACGCTAACCCATCAGCCATTGGTCAGCTTAATATTTGAAATAAATTTTAGAAGAAATATTTTCTGCATTTATCCAAAGGAAAAACGTATATTTGTACTTCTTTTGTATTTTTTTCATAACATAAAATGCTTAGACTTATTGAAAGTGTGTTGCAACTGTACCTTATTTTAAATAAATAATTGAAAAACTAATTTTTTTAACCTTTCATATTTTCTTCTTGACACACAGTGTCTATTAATATTATTTATTTTATTTTTCAATTGCAAAAACATTAGCGTTTAAGTCATTAGTTCATGGGCTTTTCAATACTTTTTAATAATGTACTCGTGCTGAGAAAGTCCGGTACCATTATTTAAATGTTCAAAAATCATTGGTTGTGGGATTAGAGTCACGCAAAACACAGATACACCTCTTTAATTTTATAGCGATGGTTCTGTAAGCTGTCATGTCCGGTCAGTCCTCAAAATATAGGATATACAGACATACATTTATATATATATATATATATATATATATATATATATATATATATATATATATATATATATATATATATATATATATATATATATATATATATATATATATATATATATATATATATATATATATATATATATATATATATATATATATATATATATATATAAATTTCGTGTCATTATGTATGTTCCCGATAAACTCCGAAACTACAGAACGGATTTTGATAAAATTTTGTAACCATTTATAACATGGTCCAACTTAAAAGATAGAATAGTTTTTATCTCTTAATTATTGATCTCAATATTTATTATACGACATTAGTGTTTATTTATTAGTTAGTTCTGTAAGTTCCTAATAGATGGCGGTTTAGCATCTAAGTTGCACAAGTATTCGGCAGATGGCGACGCGTTTATTTTTCTAGATTATACCATCTTCGAGAAAATTAACGTGCGCGCGCAAGCGCGTGGTTAAATATAGAATTTACATATATTTTTATGATGTATAATCATACTATAACAATTTTTCGTGAATCATTTTCATAATTATACTTTGTATTGTGTTATTATTGTGAAGTGTTCAGTTTGAATATTTTTAATATTATAAATAGTAAAATAAAATTTTATTTATTATTGTTTTTCTCTACTAATTTTCATACCACCTCGAAAACATGTAAGTATTTCTTGATAGCCTTTTATTTTTTTTATTTTTATCTTATAATTTGATAATTTATTAATTTATTCAGCAGTACATTTTGATCTAATTTATTTATTCAAATAATAAATTCTTTTAAATTTTTTTATTTCAGTATAATGCAGCGGAAAAAATTTTTAGTTTTAATAATTTAAAATTGAAAAAAATAATAGTTCGACGTCAATGTTATCTACCTCATTTATAACAATTTATTTTTAAATGTTTTTAATTTATATAGTATATTTTATAAGTAAGTCACTGATTACAAACTATAATTTAATATAATATGAATAAAATGTAAATTCAGAAAGTATATGTTGATTTGTGCTTAATTTCAAAATTTTGATACTTTACCTATTACTTTTAAATTTTGGTTAAACGTTTTATTTTTAATCTCATATGAATGAACCTATTTTAATTTTTTTAGAAAATATTAATTTGATTGACCCAAGAATTAGTAAAAATTTGATTCAATGTATTATAAAAACTCAGCCACTGCAACGCGTGGCTGGGTCAGCTTGTATATGTATATATATATATATATATACAAGCTGACCCAGCCACGCGTTGCAGTGGCTGAGTTTTTAAATACATTGAATCAATTTTTTACTAATTCTTGGGTTCAATCAAATTAATATTTTCTAAAAAATTTAAAATAGGTTCATTCATATCAGATTAAAAATAAAACGTTTCGCAAAAATTTAATAGTAATAGGTAAAGTATCGAAATTTTGAAATTAAGCACAAATCAACATATAATTTCTGAATTTACATTTTATTCATCTTATATTAAATTATAGTTTGTAATCAGTGACTTACTTATAAAATATACTATATAAATTAAAGACATCTAAAAATAAATTATTATAAATGAGGTAGATAACATTGACATCGAACTTTTATTATTTTAATTTTAAATTATATTAAAACTAAAAAATTTTTCCGCGGCATTATACTGAAATAAAAAAAATTAAAAGAATTTATCATTTGAATAAATAAATTAGATCAAAATGTTCTACTGAATAAATTAATAATTATCAAATTATTAAATAAAAATAAAAAATAATAAAAGGCTATCAAGAAATACTTACATATTTTCGAGGTGGTATGAAAATTAGTAGAGAAAAACAGTAATAAATAAAATTTTATTTTACTATTTATAATATTAAAAATATTCAAACTGAATACTGCACAATAATAACACAATACAAAGTATAATTATGAAAATGATTCACGAAAAATTGTTATAGTATCATTATACATCATGAAAATATATGTAAATTCTATATTTAACCACGCGCTTGCGCGCACGATAATTTTCTCGAAGATGGTATAATCTAGAAAAATAAACACGTCGCCATCTGCCGAATACCTGTGCAACTTAGATGCTAAACCGCCATCTATTAGGAACTTACAGAACTAACCAAAAAAATAAAAAAAAAATTTAGGGTTGTACTGCCCCTAACATTTAGGGGGATGAAAAATAGATGTTGGCCGATTCTCATAGATACCGGATAAGCACAAAAAATTTCATCAAAATCGGTCAAGCCGTTTCGGAGGAGTATGGCAACGAAAACTGTGACACGAGAATTTTATATATTATATATATATATATATATATATATTTATATTTATATATATATATATATAAACATATATACGCGCCTACACAAATCTCCTCCTCTTTCTAATGTATATGTATTCCAATTTTCATTAGGTTTTATTTATTAAAATGTTGGGTACATATTCCGTTTTCATTTCGCTTTTTCTGTTGAATTCTAAATTACATATTTGGTGACTCTGACTCTAAAGTTTCTGACTGAATCTAACATTACTCATCAACTAATTATAAACTATATATTTGGTGGCACGCCTAAAAGTAACCCGCTGAAATTATACAATATTGCGTTTCTTGCAATTATTTATTTATATTCATATATAATAATCTTGACGAAGAAATTATATGAGACAACAGTGAACAGTTAATTCGAGTTGAGAATCCAAGAGCAGCTTTATTCAAATATTCCAGAAGAGAAACTTCAATTAAGTTACTTTTAGCAGGACAGTGCAACATGCTACAGATTACATCATAATTGTCTCATGTAAGAGGTATTATATAGATGAATATAAGTAATTCGACTATTGTATTCAAGAATTATACTACAAAAGAATTTGCTGACATGCTACAGGTTTATATTACTTGCTTTCTTGTCTTTTATTCTTTCAAAACTTATACATATTGGTTAAAATTTACTGTACGGTCACCCTTAGCGAAATTTTCAAAAAGTCGCCAAGCCCGTATGACGTCATACTTATGGCGAATTTCCGATCGGGAAAAACGGCGGGAGGAAAAAATGGCTGAATTTTTGACAAATACTTCATACATTATTGGTATCTATCAATATACTAAAGTAATTTTACAAAATTAACAAAAAACGGAAATTTATTGATTTCAAACATCAATGGTAAAATAATAAAGTTGATATGCTAAATTATCCATAAAATTTTTTGATTAAAAAAAACACAAAAATATTTTGAATAAATATTTTGATTTCGATAAAATATTTGGATTCACAAAAATATTTCGAAAAGAACGAGGGAGCTGAAAAAAAGAAATTACTTCGGAAACGAATGCGAATAAGGAAAATATGGGAACTTCGAAAAAGTAAATATCAGTTTTAAGAAAATCAGAATACGAATTCTAACGAAAATTCCAGAAGAATCCGAACACGAATAACAATGAAAAATAAAGCAACATTCGGAAAAGAATAAATATAAATTATTAAGTGCAAATTAAACTGTTAAATAGAATATCTGTAAGAAATTAAAAACAGAAACAATAATTTTAAAAATGTATATACAAATTATATAGCATTTTATAGTAATAATATAAATTATAAGAATGCCATACACATAAACTAAAGAAAGAATGTATCAACACAATTTTAAACAGTAACTTTAAATTCAATTTAAATTTTTAAATTAATGAAAAAGAGCAATACAACCTGGAATTTAATTATCCAAACTGTCAAGCAAATTGTAAAACACACTAAAAAATCTTACGAAGTTAACTCGCGAAAATTTCTAGTAAAATGCTGAAATGGAACAAAATGTTTTAAATTTCATCGTGATGACGTAAACACTAGAGTTGTGAAAATTGAATTTTCATCTTAATTCTTATTGGTCTTCATCTGTACAACGAATATCTCGCGAGAATCACATGAGACAAAAATAAGGTTTTGTTCGCCAAATTTGGCTTCAAAAAAAAAAAAATACGCGCTAAGGGTGACCGTACAGTAAAACTGAGCCTACATATTTTACCGAAAAGGTTTCATTATTTTAAGAACGATTTTGGGTTCGGTGTATAATCGGTTACTACTTGGTTTGGCGATGAAATTTAATTTTTTGGTAATCCTGGTAACCCTGTTTGTGTATAGCTTTTGAGCAGCGGCCATCTTGTTAATCACATCTTGACACCTATCTTGTCGTCAAAAAAATTACTGAAGAATCAAGAGGTAACCGATTGCAAATTTTTCTATGATTTTATGTAATGTGAAATATATTCAGGTAAAAGCATTATTTTTTAATTCATCTAACAAAAAATATTTCAATAATGCTTACCATTTGCAATTAATTGTCAACAAAATCTAATTCTCTTATTAAAACAAAACCAAAGGCTTGTCACTTTTATTAGCACATGATTTAATCAGCTGTTATAGCTCGAAATAAACTATAAATTTTCGCATACTTTGATTAAATTAAATATTATATTTTATAATCCATGATTGATAAAGAAGAAAGTATTTTAAAGTTTCGTCTTTGTTTCTTTGTAAGTTTTCTAACTCTTTACGCGGTAAAATCTCAAAATTATAACTTAGTATAGTGATATTTTTTGAAAATTTTATTCCATACGTTATTATTTTCTTGCTTCGTTACTTTATGAGAAGAAACGCTGTTGCCATTTCACTCTTATAAATTTAAGAAAAATTAAAATATCCAGCTTAATATTTTTAATTATTATCGTTTTACGTGTATCGATATTAATTTCATGAGCTATTTTTGGTTAAACCATTCTTAAGAAATTATATTTTTTAACGCGTTTCTTTTACATAAGATGCTATAGATTTATATTGTGCTGTTAAATGTTGGCGTCAACTTAGTTAAAAATTCTCGCATTGCAAAATTAAAAAGTTGATAACTGAATGCAAATTGTACATTGACATCATGTGCAAAATTTGTTATATATTAACAGTATAAATTGTTGTATAATGTAAATTGAAATATCGTTACAAGAAATAATTAGGGGCCTAAATATGAAATAGATAAATATTTCCCCCCTTACCTTTGGAAAAATTAAATTAGTAAAATTTTCCACGAAAATTTTCTCCATTTTGTTATGATTTTCAAAGAAAACCATTATAAAAAGGGAAACATTTTTGAAAACATCCAATCCCTACTTATACATACTTATAAATATGTAACTTTACTAATATATATAGAATATGTCTGCCAAACTAGTTTTCATTTACAACAAGTAATAATATTGAGTTAAAAGATTAAAAAAAATGTAAGTCTAATATTTAACAATAATTAAGATTAATCTTGATATATTTCCCACTCCTTTTGTTAGTTTTTTTGTTTGAGTTTCATTAAATTCATGTAATCAAATGCCTTTACATTCTTAATATAATCATTCTTCTATTTCCTTCTATTAAATAATTTGGTTTCAAAATTTGACTTACATAAAAAATAGTAAAGAAAAAATCTATTCTTGAAAAATAACGATATTTTGTGAGAACTGAAAAGATTATTAAAAAATTCATAAGAGACCAATACATAAAACAAGAAATATTTTGATAAACAAATCTTATTTTATTTGCCAAGTTAGTAACTGAATGGTTAACACTCTTGTCAACTCTTCAGCAGTTCATGGGTTTGCTTCCCACGTTGGCCTTGTATTCTAGTAAAGGTTTGAATCTACTCTAACCTGGATGAGCTGGTAACCAAATGGTTTTCTCACTTGCTTTCGGTTCAACAGTTCATGAGTTTGAATCCCAGTTTGGGCTTGACTGTATGTAGTCGGAATCCCCATTAACTGTATGTCTTGGTCTAATTAGCCCACGTCAGCAAAAAATGACCGTTTAATGGCACAAACTAAGCAACTTTAAACTGTTGGTTCTAATCTAACCAATCCTATCGCACAAAAATGTTCGTCGAGTGACAAACCTTTCATGTATTCATTATTTATAGAATTACAGGTATTTTATGCTGATTTATTTAATATGTTATTTCAAAATTCATTAAGAAAATATTGTGCATGTAAAGAACGTCACTTGAATGACATGTGCAGCTAAACTAAGTCAGTTTCCTTAAAAGGAAGAGAAAAGTGGACGTGTTTTAACTATTAAAATAAACAGCTTAAATAATGGAAAATTTCCTGTAAAACTTTTTCAAATGGTCATGAACTATTTATATCTTTGAGACAGAAGTTCCTATGTGCGTTCTTGTCTTCAATTTATTTTAGGGATTACATTCCACCCCCTAATGTTTCTCTTACTGTCCATACGCGGGAAAAGCGCGTGGGTGAGACACTGTCAGAGCGGTCACTAGATGGCGGGACACACCTACCTGTGACGCAGCGACCAATAGAAAGAGAGCATTTCGCCCACTTTTCGATCCTTTTCGCACCTGAGCCCTACCGCGCAGCAACCGAAAACGGGAGCGCTCCCAAAAGTTTTCGCTTTCGCGGGAAAAGCAGCTCCGGTTTTCTCTTTTTGCCACTTGTTGTTTTAGCGCTAAGTTTCCTCCGAAAATTGCTTCGCCGAAAGTTTGGCGTTCAGTCTTTACTTTTGTTATAATTTATTATTTTTATTTTTCACTGAAGTTTCCCGTTTTCTAATCATTCCAAAAATCCGAAAGTAAAAATATTTGTGTCATGGAATCACGAAGAACGAACGTTCTGATCTCCTGTTCAATCAGCGTGGTTTTCCTCTTTCTCCTTAACTGGAAAATTTCTGGTGAGCTTAATGCATTAATTTTTTGAATTTGTTGTATTTATATGTAACTGTCCAATTTTAGTCAATTATAATAAGTTTTTTCGAAGTTGATGCATAACTGCTTTTCCAAGCTTAATACAATATTCCAAGTTTATTGCTATGTAATTTTTTAAAATTCAGTGTATATGCTAATAGTATTCATGTAAAAATTTTTAATTTTAATTCATTACTATATAATTTTCTAAGTTTAAAGAATCGGTATATTTATTTTTGAGTTTAATACCCGTATTAATGTAAGATTTTCAGAATGTAATATATATTTTAAATTGTGCTTTTCAAATTTTATGTATAATGGTACAACCATTAATGATTTTTCAATTTTAATACAAGAGTAAATTTTTTGAATTTTCTACGAATATAATTTGTCAAATTCAATCCTTTTATTATAAGAGTTTCCAAGAATCAATATAACAATGTAGGATTTTCCAAATCTATTCGCATCAGAATAAATTATATTTTTTGAATTACATGCACGTGTTAATGAAATTAAGTTAAGATTTTTAAAGTTAGTCATACATTCATTTATGGCAATGAATTTAATTGTATTCTGATGTTTTGAATTTATACATAAATTTTAATGCAATAGATATTTTTTTGTTAATATATAATTGGCTAAATGCTTTTTCATGAACATGATTTTCCAAGTTTGATGCATTAAAATGTTTTCCTAATTTTAACGTATATATATATATATATATATATATATATATATATATATATATATATATATATATATATATATATATATATATATATATATATATATATATATATATATATATATATATATATATATATATGTATATATATATATATATATATATATATATATTATTCTAGTGTTTATATAAAACGTATGTAAATGTATAATTTTAATAATTTAATGGATTAATATTTGACTTTTTGAGATTAATCAATGATATTTTTTCAAATTTATTAAAATATATTGTTTTATAAATTTACAAAGAAATGTTTTTCCAAATTGAATACATAAATATATGAATTTCCGAGTTCAATATATTATTAGTATATGATTTTATAAATTTAATACATTAATATTTTTAATACATTAAATATCATAATATTATTAATATAGATAATTTTCCGAATTCAATAAATAAATACATCATTTTTAATTTCAATTTATGCACGCTTTTCATGCATTGCATATTGATTTTCCATTTTTTTAATGATTTCATGAGCTATATCTTAGTAAGCAATTGATTGATATCTTTGTGTGTGCAAATATTTATTAAAATTATTTAAAGTCCACTTGATGTTAGAAGAAATAAAATACTAAAATTTCACAGTATCAGGAAAAGTAATATCAAAATTATTAAATTTTTAAAAAGCAAAAAGTACTTAAAATAATTTTGAATGCATAAAATAATGTTTAATATACTCAGATAAAAAAAAAAAACTAAATATTATTTTTTTTAAATTTCCAGCGAAACATTACAAATGAATTCATTTCAATATGACTGACATTCTCAATCTGACTGCAATTTTTCATCAATTAAGTTTTAAAAAAGGTTCCCAAGTTATTAAGAAATAATTCTTTATGCATTTTAATGTAGTTACAGATATTTAAATTATTCTATTTTATAAAATTTTTTTAACGAAAATTATTTTTTTAAAAATTATTCATTTTTTACAGATTGTAATTACAGTAGAATATTATTGATTTCAATGTTATTTCAATCTTGATAATTTCAAGAATCTTGTAAATTTATTATTATGTCTTTACATAATAATAAGTTTACGCAATTTTTAGGAAATTATCCTAAAAATTGTAAATTTGTTATTATGTAAAGATTATTATAGAGTAAATTTATTTAGTAATTATAGCATATTTAGGAAATTATCAATCTTGATAAATTTGAAATTTCAAAAAGAAATTAATGTTTCGATTGAATAATGTAAAAAGACAATTTGGTTTATCACTATCATTTAGATTGATAATAGTAATTATTGCATTAAAAGTATTGTACCAAATTTTTTAAGAATGCTTACCTCAATTTTCTTTGTAATTAACTATACAATATGTGATAAGAATCTTTTTCAATAAATTTTAAGAGTTATATTTTTACTTCTTATTTATTTTTATTATTTTACTTTGCATTTATCATATTCTTAGACCTTTAGATTAAATAATTTAAGAAATAAAAAGAAAATTTAACAAAAATGTAGTTAAATGAAATTTTAAATTCAATTAAATTTAAATGTGAATAACTTCATTAAAATTACAATAGTAAATTAATTTATACTGGTTTATCATAAAAGTTCGAAAGTTCAAACAAGATAAGTATTCCAAAAATAGTAACATATAGATTATATATAATGGATGCATTATTTTTCTTATAGTAAAAATATATTGTAAAAATTATTTTACTATGATTACTTGAAAGAAAAAGTGAATTTATTTGAAATTGTATTTAAACTGTATAAGTAATAACATATGAACATCAACTGGTAAAGAATTAACTACGGTGTGATTTTGCCACCAAACTTGTCTAGTGGCCAGCGTGACTGACTGCGAATAGTTGGGCCCTGGGTTCGAATCCCGGTTTGGGCATGGATGTACTCTCTATCTATCCTGTCTTTGTCCTTTCCTTGTATGAATGAGTTGTGAATGGTTGCTTACCCTATAAACGGGTACTTATAGCATGTGTGTACTGAGGAAGTCGGACTCCACACCTAAATATGGTTCAGTTGAAAAAGTGGAGCAGCGCACCCCATATTGCCAGCCTAGCTGGTACACGACAATAACAACGGTGTGATTTTATTTTTTGCAAGCATAAATCACACAAATAATCGATAAAAATCTAAGTACACTTTCTTAAACATTCTTAACATTTTGAACTTTACAAAAATAAAAAATAAGAATACATGAATATCAAAGCATTAATAATTTATATTTTTTTTTACAATTATGAATTCTTTTTTGTTATTCGTTTACTATGAATTCATCCAGTTCCCTTCAAATATAAAATAGTTTATCAAGTATTGTGGTTAAAAAAAATTAAACCCGCAGAGAACTGCAGATATTAAGTTTTCTGCAAGTATAAGTGAAAATTTTCTGAAAAATATGAAAATTTTTGATCTTGATTATTATGCTTAAAATAGAATGAAATTTGAATTAAAATATATTAAATATTGTTCAATTATAGTAAATGGTTTTAGGAAAGAGATAAATACGTTACAAATAAGAATAGTTTAGAAATTGTATTTAATCACGTACTTAACATTTATTGACAAGATTAAGAAAGTACATATTTAAATTAAAAACTGTAGAAATAATTAAATTAATTTTTAAAATATTCTCATTTATGACAAAATTAAATGAAAGGAAAGAGAAATTCCCAAAACTTTTTATCAAAAAAGAAATGTAATATAAAATTCTTTGCTAAATTTTCAGATTCTTTGAATGTGTATACCATGAAAATGTATTATAAAGTCACAATTCTATTTGAATAATTTCATTCAAATAACATCAAGAGATCGTCTTTTCAATTTATGTTTAAGAAACTGTTACAAATTAAAACATTTGTCAATATATAAACTTAATATCTTCTTCCAAAATTATTGGAACTTCGAAATTGAATATATTCTTGGTATTGAGTATTTTCTAGAAAAATGAGTTTTAGAAAATGTATTTGAATATAAAAGTTTGGTTTTGCTGAATAAACAGAAATTATATATCTAGTATATTAAATATGCTTACAAATATTTAATGCAACATTAAAAATACTAAGAAGTAAAGTTTAGTTATCACTGAATTTGAAATATAAGTTTTGTATGAAATGTAAGTTATTTAGCTCAGGAAAAGGTAGTTATTAAATATTGTTAAATTTTCATCATTTTAAAATTAAGATAATACTTATACTAAACTTATCGTTCTATTAAAGATGCATATTTTGATATATCTAAATGTAAATTTATAAATCTTAAATTTGTGTGATACATAATTTCAGAGCATATTGAACTAGGGCAAATATGACAATTCATAGTATAAATATGTAAAATAATAAAAATATTAATATTTTGTTCCAAATGTTTTTACTGACCATTAGATTTTAATAAAGTTTTGCATGATTTTTCAATAAAGTTGTACATTAAATTCAAGATATCAACTAAGAAGTAAGTAAAGGGTATCTCATATGAATTATATATATATATATATATATATATATATATATATATATATATATAGATAGATAGATATAGATATATATGTATGTATATGAATCATATGAATTATGGATATTTATGTTTTCTAAAATAAGCTGACATATTTGAAACGTTTTCATGTCACGATCCTCGAGAGCACTTTAAATTTGAAACTATTTTAAAATTTATTCTCCTACCAAACATGCATCATTCCACGCATTTGCGTATATGTCAGTTTAAGGAAGGATAATTGGTAAGTTTACTGTTAAGCACCACTTTTATATATTTTGACTAAGTACACGGTAATAGGAATATAAATTTGAAATTTTATATTCTTTATATTGAAAGTATGACTATATAAGTGAAATTCAAACTTTAAAGTTTTTAGACATTATTTAAAAGTAATTTTTTATCGATTACTTTAAAATGAACAAATTATGAAAAATATTTCATATGAAATGAATAGGCTGTATTTCAATTGTTGGTGAAATTCAACGCAATTTTTTAAATCTGCTTTTTAATACTGAAAGCAGTAGCTTTTAAATGAATGAAAATTAACGGGAAGGAATGTTAGTAAATCAATAAGAAAAATAATTTTGCTCTTCAAAATCATGAAATAATATACGCAATAATATCAATTTGTAATGCGCTCACTGATATTTGGGAAGCCAGAAAGCTGGCTACAATAATGCGTATAATTGAATCAGTACTGTTTTGAATGCAAGAAAATATTGTAAAAATTAATTTTATATTGTAATAAATCTCGTAACAATATATATATATATATATATATATATATATATATATTGTTACGAGATTTATATATATATATATATATATATATATATATATATATATATATATATATATATATATATATATATATATATATATATATATATATATATACAGAGAGAGAGAGAGTGAGATGAACATATAATCTTTAAGTAAAAAAAAATGTCCGAAGTAATTCTGGCAAATATATTTTTCTGAGTTATCTGCAGAAATCCCTTTTATTCGTATCCATTTAAAAACAATAGAAACGGCATACGTATAGGAATTGATTGAATGGAATTCTTAAGAAAGAAAATTATAATCAGAACTAAAAAAAATATATTATTCATTCTTTCAAAATGTGCTGTAATAATATTATCAAATGATTAAATTTGTATTATTACTGTTCGTATTTAAGGAGTGTTAATGTTGCATGTCCCCTTTGGGCAGCAGTGCTAGAACCAGGTCCATAATGTTAAACACGCCCAAAGCATCTTGCACCATTAAAAGATCGTCGTGTAAATCTTGCTTGGATAGCTCCAGAGATGAAGATGTGTTCTGGCGTAGTTTGTTCAGCAGAACAGTTGGTACAGGTCTAGAAAATTTTGGTGCCCTCAGAAAATTCTAATGATCTGAGGAGACCACTTCGAAAGCGGGCCAGAGCAATTTGTTCCAGTTTTTTAAAGCCGTGAGCTTCCCGGACGAGAATACTGATACCGTTGGTGCTCTGGAGGGACAATCCATGTGGCTTTAATCCTGTTTTCAACTCTTGAAAAGATTTCCAAAAAGGTGAGAGGTGCCAACGGCTCCGGGACAACAAGGGCTCTCCCCTTGGACAAGGTGTCTGCAGTTTCATGTCCCTTTAGACTGGCATGAGAAGGTATCCAATGTAGATGAGATGAATGACGTTGGACATGGATGTTGGACATGTTTAAGTTGGTAGAAACACAATTTAAACAGTAAACATTTGAAACAAGGAATTAGGTGATTTATAAATATAAATAATAAAGTTACAAATTAGTTGAAAAAGATATAAACACTAGTTTTTTTGTTACATTATTTTATCATTTTTCATGAAGTTACCAATCTTTGAAATCAAGTTTTGTCAATGAGAGGCTACGGTACTCTCTTTGATTAGGCTGTTTTTTTGCTATCGGTATGTAGTGAGTTCGAATCATATCCAACATAAGATCCGTCTTGTATTCTCTCTAAAGGCTCTGGCACATTAAACATATCGAAGTCCAATATGCGAAAATGTCTAAATGCAGCAATGTCCGATATGCGAAACAATACATCTGGAATTGGTTGGCCAAGCCTGGGGGTCCTTTGCTTCTAAATTACGGAAACCTACTTTCGAGGTTACGATGGCATACCCACTGTTAAAGTGCTATCATTTCTGTTCCTTGTTTTTAAAGAGGGAAATACAAGTAGCCGGAGACATTGTACAACAACAACATATTTGTACAGTGGCTCTTAAGCAACTAACATAGAAGATCATTTTTAATTCATAGAAAGATATTTCAGCTAATGAATTATAAATATCTGTATTTAATTCTAATTCATTTGTTGTAAAAATACAACATCTAATATTCTAAGTCTAGCTTTAAGAAATATTCTCTACTTTATACTAATAGCAGAAAAATTTGTGGCCGAAATATTATGTTCAAAAACTTGAACAAGTGGCTAACTTTGTTCAATTTATACTTCAACAATCGTAGACATCGTGACATACATTTTAGTGTTATTTTATGTCTAATGAATACTGCATCTATTTCATAAGGAGGAGAAAATATAAAGGAATTTATATTGTTATATATTAAACTACCTTTCTTGGAAAATTTCCTCAAAAAATTAATATCCCATTGCTTTAATGAAGAATATCCGATGAGCTCCATAACGTCGAACGAATTATATATTTGCTCGACATAGAAATTCAATATTTATTTTCGAGTCATTAAAGATAACAGTATTAATTTAAAAATGGAATAATAATTTGGTTCATTGAGTACGAAGGTATATGTGAGATAACTATAATTTTTTACAAAATATATTCGGGAAAATACTGTCATAACCCTATGATTCGATGAAAGTACTCAAATATAGAATAGAATATATCTTTATATAGATTAAAATATTTAAGCGAATATGTTAATTTGCCTAGTTAAGAATACAGAAATACTCTTAACAAATAAAGTTAGTATTCGTTTAAAATACTGTGCAATTGTTTTACTAACAAAGACATGAAGAAAATATAGTTTTTGTTGCACTAGCATAATTCCCTGTATGCTTACCTGTATGATTCGTTTCGGATTTGTGCTCTAACAGTGGAATCCACCTGGTGTGAGTCTTCGTCATTAACATGTATAGACTAAACAGAGAACATTTCCATTTTATTTGTCATTCCCAAACGTATCACTTCACTGAGAAGACATCGCAATCCCAGTTTATATTTAACGTGCCTCAGTTATCATTAGACAAAATTACGGATTTTCAATTGGTTCGGGATTCGAACTCACTACATTTCGATAATAATAACGACGCCTGGTACTTTTCCGTTTCGCTGGCGCAAGCGATAAAGTCGCCAACAATGATACAACCGCCGCTATAGGAAATATCTCCGCTGGTAAACTTTTACTGCTACGTTTCCAAAACATGTGACGGCCTTTTACTGTCAACGACTTTATTTCGACTCTTTTTTTTCCATTTTATTATTTTATGCTATGTAGCTATATATACAAATTAAATAATTTCATAAAATCTCTCCAGAAAAAAATTGGATTTTAAAAATATATCTTAAAAAATAATAATCGTAACAAATTCACATATAAAAATATTTAAAAAAAATAATAAGATTTTAAAATATGCATCACTCGATAAATTGTAATCAAATATAATAAGTAAATAAATTGAGGCTCTGGCACCCATCATTCCACGCATAGCGTGAATACAAGAACAACAATTAAATATATAAATTTAAAAAAATTTATGTGTATACTGTGTGTTGTCGCCAGCTGGCGACTTAATTTTCGCTTGGCGAGATTTGCGCCGGCGAAACGGAAAAGTACCCGACGCCTTCGCCAATCAGTCTCCGCGACCTCTAAATGTTGTTGTAAAAATATGATAAACGTCAAACATTGAAAAGAAAATTTATCCTATGATCAAGTGTATCAGTAGCATAAAACCAATATGTTAAGTAAGAATTTTCAATGTCAGTGGTGGCCTTGTGGCTTAGGGTATCGGCCTTCCTTTTGCAAAGTTCGATTCCCAATACCGCCAAAGATCTATCGAGTACATGAGATATACGAGCTCCTTAAATCTGTGGTATAGAATGTCCTGTGTCGTTCGTTCAGCAGTATTGGAGAATATTTTCTCCCCCTCCAGATCGAAGTCAAAATTGAGAGAATGGAACCTCTGGTGGTGCCATCTATCGGAGGAATCATAAAGCAAAGACGTACTTTCACCTTCTTGGTGCTATAGTTATTTGAAAGACGCACTCTTCTGACGTAATTTCGCATAGCCGTAAGCTAGCGGGCTTGGCCTGTCCAAGGATCATAAGTGACAACAAAAACAGAATTTTTAATAATGGTACTCGTAATCGATTATTCATCAACGGTATGTTCAAGCATGTTTAAATAATGACATATTTAATGTATAATTTCAAAAATAGTATAATAACCTTGTGAGTCAGTAAATATAATCTAGACTATTACAGAAGTTACTATGAGGAAATAAAATAGGCAAGTAAAAAGTTAATGTAAGGTAAAACATCTTAATAAACGAAGATATGCGAAAAGGAGCAAATGAATGTGAGACAAAATTATAGTTTCAAATATATACTATTGTAAAAATATTGAAAAAAGTATTTCCGCTAGCAACGATATTAAAAAATGAGAATCTTTGAAGAAGAATGGCTTGGTTAATTAAGACAGTGTGAAAATAATTACAGTTTAAAGATACATCGACATTCTTCTTCTTCTTTTTAGAGTTGGGTTTGTATGTCATTGGGCACCTCTGCTTTTATCAGCATTTTGTACTGTTAATTCCAAACCCAATGTTTCCTAGTTCCAGTTGCTCGTGTCCAAATCGACATTACTTGAGAGTGAAAGTTATTAACTTTTGTCAGATTTATCTTCAATAAGTGCATATAGCTTTAATTTGTTGGTTGAGGTTGTGTGCTCAATTTTACACATGAGGGTTAATTGGACCGGGAGCTACAACAATAAGATAGACTCCGAATAACTAAAAACACCCATGCCCAAGATGGGAATCGAACTCAAGGGCTTTTGAGCCGAAGATCAGAATGCCAATCATTTATTTACCACCTAAAATGCTTAACTTTACTGTAAAAATTACTTTCAGAAAAATAAAATACAAATTTATTCACACAAGTTTAACAATGCTTATTATTTACTTTTTTTTAACTATTTTTTTATTTATTAGATGAACAAAAATTTAAAAAAAATGTGTTGCTGTACTTTTGTTCAAAACATATGTGTTTGAAATACGAATACTGTCTTAACAATAGATCAGCTTAAAAAAAATTCTGCAAGAAGTGTTGAACATTTGTGAAAATTCCCCTCAGTTATTAAGTGGTTACATATTAAAAACGGGATTCCTTTCATCTTATCTTTTGAGGCATTCCTTAGTAGTAACATATTGGGAAAAGCGTAAACACGTACGAAGAAATGTCTAAAAACAATACTTTTCTAAAATCCACAAAATATTGTAAATGTCGTTTTTTTTTAAATTGTGAGAATGTAAAAAGAAGAAAGTTCGGATTCTCCCAAAAGGATTTTCTGCATTCATAGTGCTTACTAACAGATGACAATTAAAAAAATTTGAAAGTAGTCACCACCATCATTCTTGAGTCTGGAAGTGTTCCGGGCTGGAATATCATAACATTTAAATTAATTAAATAAGGACACACATAAGTAAATTTGCAGGGAGTTGGAATCAGTTTTAATTGCGAATTAAATCAAATAGAAACGTTGTCATCATTTGATAGTACGTGAAAATTTAAATAAGTGGCTATGGAGATATTAATATTTATCATGAAAATTCAAAGTCAACATCCATTTTTGTTATTTTGAACATGTGTTAATTTTTAGCCACAATCTTTATATTAATAAGGATCTCATTTGATACGATTTAAGGGATTTTTAATATAATGTTTATTAGAACTAAACTAAACTATGTGGCACGACAACCCATGTGGGTCAAAGACTATAGTGTCCATCTCTGTTTTCTTGGCCGATAGACTCTAGGGTGCGAAGCATACGTCCCGATTAGGTGGTCAGTCTAACGCGAAACTAACAGTGTTTAATTCCCAAGCATGCTTCGTACTCAGTTTATCGACCTACTCAAGGGATAAAAAGCTGCGTCGACCTTGCCCTCCCCAAGGATCGAACCTCGGACCTGTGTGATGGGAGCGTGAAACGCTACAATTAGGCTACTGTGCTTCAATGCTCATTAGATTTCATTATATTCTAGATAATAAAAACTATAGATTCAACTGTAAATTTGATTTTGATCCAAACCAAGGCAGTCCAGATTTTTATTTTTGCTTCTCAGCTTCAAACCAATTTTCAGTTTACACTTCAATGGCAATGTATTTGTTACAGATCATTTCTATGACTCTGTCAAGCTTCAGATTTGACTAAAATGTTTTATTGCATTTTAACTTCCTTGAAGCTTTTTATCATTGCAAATTTTCACGCCAGTTTTATTTATTTTACAAATGCAGAAAATTTAGCGCATTAAGCCTTTATAGTTTGTTGGATCTCCAATGCTTCTTGACAATGTTCTTATATTGAGGAAGTATTGTACAAAAAACTTCTCGCCAAAAGATTTTCATGACAATGGGCGATGAATTTTGTCTTAACAAACATTCAGAATTTTACCCTCCATCTCAGCTACCCAAAACTGAAACAATATAATTAGGTAGAAAAATTGAGAGAAATCATCATATCAAATGAGGACAAATGTCCTCCTATAGAAACAAATTTGAGAATCAATATTATTCAGCATTTAATGAATAACTGAATGGCGATTGTGACATGTAATTGAATCTTATAGAACAATTTACAGATTACCTAAATTTAAACCTTATTCTATAAAAGATAAGAATAATTTGGTTATTGTATATGCTGTTATTTATCTTTGTTTAAAATGAAAAGTTTATAAAATTTGATCTTTCTAACAGGTATTGTCGGACTTTAAGCTCGTTTTCTTCATATTGTTTTAACTATTTTCCAATTTTGATATTTATGTTTAATTGAAAGGTGCATAAATTCAGATAACCCAGCAAGTGAAATAATTGCAAAATTCCTATACATATGTAAAATATTTAAGATGCAGAAATTTCACTGAAGCTATGTAAGTATTGTTAAAATATGATAAAAAATTTTGATTAATCTTCTTTTAAAAATTGGAACCCCCAGTTACCTTATAAGGTACTAAAAATGGCAGCGGTTGCCTGGTGGTTAGGGAGTTCGTTCTTGTTATCGGAAGGCAGTGGGTTGGAATACCGACTCAACCGGAGATCCCTCCTATTTACTTCCTCCTCTAATGGCGTCTGGGTCACGTAAAATAGATGGTGGCAGCAATATCCTTCATGTGGAATGATATTTCTGGGTATGCAGCCCATATCTGTGGGTCTTCTACTTGATCCCTGTTTCTAAATTGCGGAGACCTACACTTCTGAGACGTCGATGGCACACCCACAAAGTGCCCTACCATATAAGGTGCCACCACATCCACCCGTTGCTGAAAAGGTGAAAAAATCTACTAGCTGGGAGTTACATAAAAAAGATATT